>JABXOJ010000033.1:1618-132191 GCA_014529505.1 Cryptosporidium felis
TATAATCGTTCCTAAGATTTTCAAAGCAGTCTCTCCATCCCCTATCAGTAAAGTAATTGTAATTGCTTCCACAACAATTTGGAGCTGCATTTAAATCTCCAATGATAATCGGGACCTCTCCTCTCCGTATTGCGTGATCACATGCACCAAGTAGTTGTTCTATTTCTTTGTTCCTCAGAGATTCAATTGTTTCTGATTCTGGGTTTACTGCTCCACTGGCCATATGAATATTAAACAGTGTTAAGGGCGAGTTCTCCATTCCGGGCAATTCAATTGTAACCTCTAACATACCTTTACTAATAAACCATTCTTCAATAAGTGTTACATCACTAAAACATGTAAATCTTGTGTTCACTATTGGATATTTACTTAGAACTAATAGTCCATTATGAAGTGCCAATTGGTTGTGAATAATTGATATTGGTTGCCATCCTTTCAGTCCTCTTTGTCTTCTACTATTTTGTTTTGATTCTCTGGCAAAATATGGGTATACAGGCTGTAGAGATTCAATAATGTAGTCGGAGTGTTTCTCATCAAATACCTCTTGTAGTGCAACAATATCGGCATTTATTCCCCTCAATGCTGAGGGGATTTGAAGCAACCTATGAGAAGTATAAGGAGGATTTTGATATAACTTCACACCGCAAATACGATATTCGAGTAATCCTGCATTAAATGTAAGGAAGCTTATTCTATCTGGCAATTCATCTTCCACCCACATAACGAAGTAAAATAAAAAAAAAAAAAAAAAAAAATATANNAAAGAAAAAAAAAAAAAAAAAAAAAAAAAAATATATATATATATATATATATATATATTTAAATAAGGAAACGCACAATAAACCGCAACTTGCATGATACGTAAAATTTAATAATTGAGAATAAAATTTTAAAAAAACAAAGCAATCCTAGACATTCAAATGTTGAATTATACTTAGTTATTCGGCTTTTTGAAAATGAAGCGAATAAAAATTTTAGTAATTGCGCTTTTGAAAAGGGTGATTGGAGAAGAAGTTAATAAGGTGTTGATTACATGAACGGCCTGTTAACAATTGAATTGTTTTCTTTCCACTAGTTCTAGCTGATTAAGTTGATTTTTTTTTCTTTTTAAATTAAAATCTATTACCGCGGTAAATCGTCAAATTATTAGAGTAATAGCATATAACACCACACATTAACGTAACAACTTGGATGAATTACAAGAATAATCAATGATAAATGCAAATATATTAGAAAAGTTCCTTGTGAAACCGAATGAATTAGATATTTGCAGCCATTCACCTGGCGAATATAAATATGGATATAAAAATAATTGTATGCGAACTCCAGATCGTACACTAAATGAATTTGAATATCCAAGAAGAATCTTATTGAGTGAGAATAACTCAGAGTTATTTTATTATTGGTCGGAACAGAAAAAAAAATTATGCTTTATTGAAAATAGTTTCTCATGGAAAACTAAGGTTTGTGAAATTAATGAAATAATCCGTAAAAAAGAAAAAGAATCAGATTTACAAGGCATTAGGCCAAAGAGTTGGTACAATGTCTATTTTTCAAGGTATGGAGGTTGTAAAATGTTCATTAGTCAAGATGATCAATTATTTTTTATTGAAAATAGTGAAAATAGAAGAATTAAAATTGATGATTTTAAATCGATTATAAAAATTTTTAAAGTTAATGAGGGTGTGATTGTAGGTGGTTATAGTGAACTAAATTCAACGGAAATAAAGTATAAATCGATTTTAGGTCATCCATTTGAGGAGCCAGTTAACTTAAACTTTGAGAATACATTAAATCTTGATATTACCGACAAAGATGAGCAAATAAGAATATTATGGAGTTCCAGTGAATATCCATTAATAATGGGATTTGATACATTTAAAAAACGGCATATTTTGTATAACTATAAAGCTTTGGACTCTACATTATTTCGCACATTACTAGTTGAGTCTATTTGGGAAGAAAGCTATTCAAATGAAAACAATGAATATGCTGACTCTGTATTTATTACAAGCACTTTATTTGATAATTCCTTTAATATAGTGTATCATATACCTGCAAATTCAGAACTACGGTATCTTACCTTTCCAAAACCGAGCCTTCAAGATTTATGCAATAATAACATAAATGACAAACAAATTGTTGCAAATATGGTTAATAACGTTAAAGGTGTCGTGCCGTTGTGCTTTGGAACTCAAAATGAGAAATATGAACTATTTGGAGTTGAGAAATTGTACGGGTTTAAGAAAACGGACTCCAACAAACTATTTAACCAGGAAAAGTCGCAAGAAATTCCAAAATTTTTGGTACTACTCTCAAGTACTGGTGAATTGTTACTTTATACTGGTTTTATGTTTATAGTAAAAATTTGCGTTTCTCTTCAGGACAAACCAGATCATGAAATATTGGGAATCAGTTCCGGTTTGTCAAATAAATTTGATGTTTTATTAAAATATCCGGATATTATTACGAAACATGAGAGTTTAATGGGAATTAGGTGTTCCCTGAGTTTGATCCCTGAGGATCTTTTGGTTCAAATCTTAATAAGCTTGTTACATGAAATTACAAGTACGAATTTTTCTCTCAGTTTATTTACAGAAATAGTAAAGTATGAGTCTCAAAAACAATGGAAAGTGTTGTGTAATTTACTTCTTGGAAATTTAGAGAAAGCGTCCAATATTAATGATTATGTTGACAACTTAAATGATTCTATTGAGCCACCATTCTCAAATGAGGTATACAAAAAGATAAAACTTTTTTCGGACAAAGACACAAATTCAGATAATAAATCAATAATTTGGCAACAAATCTCATCGTTTTGGATTAGGCATATTGAAAGGAATGGCAAGTCTCCGTTCGATCGAAAAGAGTTTTCTAATTTGGTATCAAAGAGAATAATACCTCATGTATTGTTGAGAAGGCAGGTACCTAGAGTTAATATTGATGAGTCATTTAGAATTCAAAATCACAAGTTAGAAGTTTCAGCAAAAACAATATACATTTTACACGGACTATATGAAGAATTGAATTTATTCCAATTATTTAATATTTATGGCAACTTTGCAAATCGCTTGAAGAATGATATTTTAATACCAATTTCAAAAAGACTTGACTCTAGATACTATCAAGAATATTATCAGTATTTAGACTCTACATTTAACCTCAATGAAACAATGAATGATCATGACGATATAAATACCTGGGATTTACCTCCAGTATTATTTGATAAACTGTATCATCTTTCAAAATCTCCAGAAATAGATAGAGGGGATAATTATTATAAAATGATTCAAGCATATTATCCGCTTCAATTATTTGTAATAAACTTTTACGAGAAGATACTTCAAGGATCACATAAAGATGAAATTTTGGACTATATTTACAGCAATGGGATTGATAACGGTATCCTTCCATTATTAAACCCGATCATTTCATTTCCTATCGAAAAGTTTCTTATTTGTTACGCAGAATCCAATCCAAGTTTGAGTCTTTCAAACGGTAAATATTTATTACTTGGCAGATTTGACTTGCTACGTTCCGCAAAAGGTGGCGACAAGCCATATTATTCAAATCCATATTCAAAAACTAAAACGCAATGTTCAGATAGTTTGGCTGCCACCGTACTTCCACATGGAAGAAATACTGTCGATGATCAAAAAAGCATGTTGGAAAATTTGCAGGTTTATTATAGTAACAAGATGGATTCATCAAGAAGAATTATTTCCGAAAAAAAAACGATACTTGATAGATGGAAACATGGACTTTCGGAATACTCGAACTCAACTTCATTTGAACTCTCTTTTGAATGGTGTTTTCAAGTATTCTCATTTGACTGTAGATTTTGCGAAGCATTGGAGTTGTTATCTCTTCATAAACCACCTCATGTGTTATTACAGCGCTCTTCAGGGGCATACCCTATTGATGAAGAATCTTGGGATGAATTTCAAAGACAAAGAATTGTAGATGCTGTACAGCTCGTTCATACGAATTTGTTAGGAAGGGCAGCATGCACAATGGGTGGTTCTAATTATGATATTACATTAACCAAGCTTCACCGTCCAACTTTTGTTAACAAAGTTTATGAAGTGGCATCCAACTCTCTTATAAATGTCGATAATGAAAGATTTAGAGAGGTTTGTCTAGAAACATCTATTTGGAATGACTTTTACTTGGGAGTTTCAGAAGCTCTAAAATTTTGCAAACCTAGATTTAAGTTATTGGAAGCCAGTTTTAATAGCAATAAAAAGGCTTGGCTAATGGAGCAACTTGAAACATTTTCAACTCAGGAGGATACGCCATTTATTTCCGGCTTTTTGTTTGGAATATCTTTAAATGGCTTTTTCGAATCAAGTAACTCTGGTTCAAAAGCTAGTTTCCCGATTATTCTTGAACCAAAAGAAATCTACGGAATTCTTGAAAGTGATGGTCAATCAATAAAAACATCTGCAGTGTTATTGGCTACTGCAATTGGTGCTCTAAAAACTCAAAACAATGTGCTTTTGAGACTATACTTAATGCACCTTCCGAGCATACTCCCGAATATATATACAAAGTCTCTCCAAATTACCAATATTAACCAATATTCTGCATTAATTTCAATAGGATTATTATTTTCTCAAAGCCGTAGTAAGCAAATAATAGAGATATTATTTTCAGAATTCTTGAGAACAATTTCAGATGTTGACGAGCAGGCTTCTATCAGTCCTTGTTTATATTCAATTTCGGCAGCTATTTCCCTTGGAATGGTAATTCAATCAAATGAAGAATCCAAAGATGAACCAAGTTGTCTAGCTCTTGAAAGTGAAGTTACAGATATTTTACTTTGCTGTATATCAGGGAACAGGTTTCCGAAGTTCATTTCTAACCTTGCCTCAGGTCCAAATCTTGAACACTACACTGAATTTTCCGGGCTGAGGTTTAAATTTCAAAATGATTTTGACAATAAAGAAAATTATAACAGAACTAAATTAGACTTTTCTCGTGAATCTGACAAGTTTTCCAATTCAAGCAAAAGTTACTGTTTGAAAAGCGTGGATTCAACTATATTGGGTATTCCGGCAGCTATTTCACTTGCTATAATACATATGAAAAGTAAAAATAAAACAATTTCTAGTCTAATTCCAATACCTTACTCTACTCCGGAAGATCTAGTCAATTTTAGACCGGAGATACTCATCTTTATGCTAATGTCTAAAATCGTTATTGAGTGGGATGAAGATTGTATTCCAAACAGTGAATACTTATGCAAGCATATTCCAAACTACCTTTGGTATTTACCTTCAGACAAGATATTCCCATTTCCGATAACAAACGGATATAATCTGTCGGACAAAAAACCAATAGTAGATACGAAACTTGCATACTGTGTCTCAACTGGTATATTGGATTGGATTCATTGCATTCAAGCTCGAATAGCGATATTGTCTGGTATTATTTGGGGTCTTGGAATTGTTTTTTCTGGGAAAAGAAGTAGGGAACTAAAAGACACCATTACCATTATACTGGAATATTTAGACAAAATTCCATTGATACAAATTCCTATTTGTATTGCATCAACTATGAGGGATAAAGGTACTTGTAGCTTTCACATATCAATCGATAGATGGTCAAGAGAACTCTGTATCAGGGTTTGTTTAACAAGCATTTCGATTTGTTTCTCCGGAAGTGGGGATAGACAGATTTTGAGACAAATTAAGTACTTCAGAGGCCAACTTCTGGAATCTTCTCAGTTGTTATGGACTAGCTCAACTGCAATTTCCCCATTCAGCATATTTTCTATACCGCCAATTGAACATGTATATAGTCAGCTAATGGCTTATAATGATGCTCTCGGATTTTTGTTCTTATCTTCGGGCCACATTTCCTTTAGTAACAACAATAAGCTTGGTTCCACACTTTTATTACTTGCAACACATCCAATTTATCCAAAAGATTCTTCCGATATAAGTACACCAGGAATAATATTTCAACCATTGCGGTATTTATTTATTATTGCTGCAAATTTAGGCAGAAAAGTTGTAGTTCCAAGGCTAATAAAGCCATCTCTCGAAGAGTTCAATAGGAGCGAGACAGAAGGAATTATTTCGGAAGAAAATATTCATGTACCTCTTTCGGTCATGTACAAAACAGGAGGTGACAAAGCTTACAAGATTGAATATTTTGTTCTCCCATCAATATTACCCCACTGGGACGATATTATTAATATTGAAGTGATTGGTGATAGCTATTATCCCCTAAGTATTGATTTAGGACGTGATAAAGATTGTCCATGCCTTTCAAGACTCCATAATGGAGAGCTTTGGGTACAACTTAAAAACGGATACAATAGCTACACCTGGGATGAAGCAAACCATATAATTAAAAATTTGGTAGATAACCCCTTCCCAAAATTGAAACTGAATTACTTTCCAGATCATGTTATATTGAGAAAGCAATTACTTTGCAAATATTTTGGCGAATATACAAAATTATCAGAGTGCGATTCAAAAATACAAAACCAGTGCGAAGAAATAAACCATTTGAATGATAACTTTTCGCAAATTCTTGTGCTTGAAGAGCAAATACCACTAAACCAAAGCTATTACAGAAGGCGGATTTCCAACAATACTAGAATAACAAAACATTGGAACATTTTAGGCAATTACATTGAACAGATTAACTCAACTTGTAGCCAAGCAACTCAAGATGGATATGGATGCCTCGATACTCTAATTCCTCCAGATATAGTCAAAACACTGAGAATTACACTCAATATCGACAATAACAAAGTAATACGGACAATTCTTACGAATATCAATAAGAAGTTGCAAACACAAATAAGCGCAATAATACGTTGTTTGAGATATTACTATGGTACTCATAATGGAACTAGAATCCCTTCATGCAATGAAAAACGATTATTGAGGCTATTTCTATCACTCAATGGTATGCCTCTGGCATCACATTTTAATTACGTGTTAAAGAAAAAGATTCAATTAAATAAAAAAATTGATACTTTGTTAAAAGAAAACTTCAATGGTTGCGAGCAAATCATAATTCCCATTTTGAATTCAGAGTTCCCAACATTGTCCACTTTAGGACTTCATATACTGAAAATCTTCATACAGGAGAAATATTCGAAGACAAAAGATACAGGTTCGAATACAACAGCACATCAAAGAATGAAATCAATGTTGGCTAGAATAATCTCTTCAAAAAGTTATATCTGAGATCAAATTCTGTATGTTAATTTTTAATGGTATCTTATCGCGTAATTCTAGAGCGGTTAAATAAGTGGGTAAATCAAGGATAATAGGATTGCACAATGTGTGACTTGAGTTTAAAAAAGAAATTACATTCCGCAAAAATGGGAATTTCTAGGCTATTGTTTTATTCGTTCTTATTATACACTGTAGATTGTTCTGTTCAGAGGGCAAATGTAGGACTCGGCGGTTCGATGACTTTACAGGGTATAGAGCCGAAAATGAGAGCGATCGTTGAGAATCATTCTTCGAGAAGCGATTGTCAGTACACCGATTTTCGTTGGTCAAGTTGTATGTGTGAGACTAATTTGATGATAGGCGTTCGAACTCTTATCGAAGGTAAATATGAGAACTGCTCCCCAGAGGTAACTATAATTGAGTTACCGTGTGACAAATCTTCATGCAATCAAAAACTACTTAGTACATCGGATGGAGTTTCTTGTCCTTCACTTGCAAATATTTACGGTGCTTGTGAGCCATCAAAGAACTTTCTGGCGGATGTTATGGCGAAATCATTTGAAGCTTGCAGGACATTTTGTTCTGTTATGGTGCATTGTACTCATTTTATCATTGACAGAAAAAACTCAAGATGCAGACTTTACTCCGGAAATAAAATTTGTGGCAGAGAATCTCCAGGTATGATCACTGGATTAGCTGGATTTGATGCGAATCCTTGCTCCGAATGTTCAGTTGGAATTTGGGGTGGATTATCTGAATGTAAGAAGCCGGACAACTTTAATCCTGAGCTTTCTGGATGCGGAGAAGCTATTCGGACAAGAACTTCTGAAGGAAGCATTGAAGGAAATTGCCCATACAGGTTAGAAACTTGGACATGTTCACTTCCAGGACAATCATGCGATATGAGAACGGAAGTATCTGATTTATATTTAAAGTCAAGTTTAGAAGACGACCGTACCGATTCATATAGGTTGTTGGAAATTTCCTTAATTTTTGCAGGAATAGTTACTGGACTTCTTATGTTTGTTCCTATATCGCTGATCTTCCCAAAAATTGGAGTATTCTTCTATGGGAAGAGGCTCTATTATTTGCTATCCGGAAATAAAGTAGACGATGGACATGACTCCAGTGAAGAGGCAGTAACTAATATCGAAGATTACGACGAGTGGGAAGATGATTTAAATATCGAATATGAGACGGAGTTTACAGTTGAAAACAGACAATAGACGGACAGGTCGGGGTTTGCCTAGAAAGTCGATTGGAAAAAAAACATTTAAAACAAGTAGTTCGGAAGTTCGGGTTTAACTCGTAATAATAGTTAATTGATGAATATGAATTTAATTTATAATATTCTTCGAGCCCTTTTTCCGGGATTGTTAATAATTTCTTGGTCGGATTCACCTAAACTATGCTGAGCATTTAGGATTTCACCATAATTGGGGTCAAAGTTTGAGATATCTGTATTTGTTTGGAGAATATATCTCGGCAACCTTTTGTTAAATATTAACCTCAATAGTTCATATTCAATTGTACGTACTCCCTGAATCAAAATACTATTGTTAATGTTGAAATGTTCACAATTAGATCTAACTAAAAGTATATCGAATATCAGGCTTTCAACTCTCCTGTAATAATTGTTACGGATTCGATTAACGATTAAAATGAGACTAAATGGAAGAGGAATCTCCTTCCAGTAATACATTACCCACTCTTCATTTGAATGCTCACGTGTTGAATTGTTTTTTCTTGAATAAAACGGTATTGGGTATTTAAAAAATTTAACGATCGATAAAGGATTGTTTAATCCGGTTTGTGATAGAATCCAACTGAAAATCTTAATTATTTCATCTGCTCCCTCCAAATTTCTCGTGGAAGTTTTGAAGTCTGTGCCAAACTCATAAATCTCCCAGGGACTAACCATCAATGTATCATTGATATCGTTATCATCTTGTTTCCAGGAAACTTCAATGGACTCCCAGATTACATTATGCTTAATATTTCGAATAATTATTTCATGCCATTGATTATCAACATAGATGACATTTTCCTGTCCTATCCTAAATCTGTGCTCTAAGTTATGTATTCCCTTCTCAACGTCATCCTCCAAAACTAAATAGTCGGGACCTTCATTCGGAAAACATCTTATTTGCCAGTGGAAAACAAATCCTGAAATCGTTTCGGTAGAGAAGGTAAGAATAGCCGTAATAAAATGTTCTGAATTATTTGGAAATGCATAGGAAATATGAACCAGTTTACACTTTATAAATTCAAGTTTCTTACTATTCCTTCTCAAAGTTCGTTTATTCTGATCATTGTCTACCTCCATAAGAATATTCTTAAATAATAAATCGTCAAGTCCTGAACTCTTGTGAGCATTTGGAAAAAAGTATAAATAATCATTTATTTGTGGAGTATAGCCAGCAGAAACCTGGTCAATAAGCAACCATGACCTATTGAATTTTGCAGAGTTGCCATTACATATCATATTTTCGCGTCTCGGAGAATATGGAACATTAGATTGTCTTAACTGAATACATTTGGGACAATAAAACAAATAAAATTGCATTATATCGCACCAATATAAGTTGGATTCACGTGGAGAAATATAACTCGAACCTATTGCTTCAGGGAACGAATGGTAAATCAATGATGAACAATGATAATGGAATTGACGGTTACATTTATTTCCCTGGCATAAAATAGATGCACCAAATTTTTGGCAGTAGCTACAAGTTTTAATGATTCTTGGGAATTTAACAATATTTAAATCAAAAAACGTAGAAGTTAAACCATTTTTTGGAAGTGGAGGAGTTTCTGGAGAAGGATTATATATTCTCCTTATAATGTCGAACAGATTGGTGTAGATTTGGCCATTAATGGTTTCCCAATGCAAAAAAGGAATGGTAATTAAGCATCTCGAGTGAAAGTAGTGTTTCTCATTTTTTAAGCCATCGCCTTCCCTAATCGCCCTTGTGCTTCTTTCTGGTCTTTGGGTACTTAATCTATAATCAAACGGTCCCATTAAGGGCCCTAAATCAATAGATCCATTTACTCCATGCAAAACGGGTCTTGATAATTGAGTATTAAATTCAATTCCGGATTTCATTTGATATTTATAGCCAATAACAGTAGTCGTATTTTTATTGCATAATTTACACGTAATATCATTGTGATTGTACTCTGAATCAGGTGCCCAGCAGATACCAAGATTTGAAATCGCATAATATCTGAACTCTAAATTTTGAATGCTTTCAATTTCAGGCAACTCTTCACCTGTTTTTTTTTTTAAAGTTTCACGACGGGTTCTTAACACGTTATTAAGATCTCTAATCTCGTCGTATAGTGAGTCTTCAGACGTTAGATCTGAATCACAAACATGATCATCCGAACTGGATTCTTCAAGAGAACTAGAGCCCACAGTGGAGATAGCATTTTGGTGATTTAATCTGTCTCTACGATAGTTGCTATCAACCTCGTTTATTTCAAAATCTTCGTCATACGATGATTCGCTAGATATACTTTGAACCTCTTCATTGTTACTTAAATGTTCATACTGGTTTGCAATGGGGTTCAAAGAAAATTCTTCAGCAACTACGTCAGACATATTTTGAGGTTGTGTCGATGTAACAGCACCGCCAGCTAGAGGGTTATTTACAATAGATGCATTGTAATTTAACTTTCGTGAGTTATTATTTAATCTCATTCTTCTCTTGGCATTTTCAATATACCTTATAGATGCGGGGTTTTTTTCTTTAATAAGCGTACCATTGTCAATCATCTCGGTGAACAATGGAGTTCTACTATTAAGTAAGTCTTGATCGATTAGTCCAGTAAGGCTTCCATACCCAAATGAAGAACTCATCGGAACGGGTGGCTGAACAGTCTCTGGATACATTCTTTTATTTTTATCAACAGTTATTGATTTGGAAATCAAAAATATTGGTTTTCTTACGTTTGGATCAATTAATCCAAGATTATTGTCTCTTATAATCTCCGAAAAATCCTTTAAAAAAAATTGTTCTGGTAAAGAAAATCTGTACGACTGAGTCAACAGCTGGTTATTCAATTCATTACAATTACAAATTCGAAATATTTCGAAAGATCCACATTTTTGAGAAACAACAAAACCCAGACCATCTTTCAACCAAATGGCATTAAGATATGGATTCTTGGCATTCTTGTGCTTAAACAAAATATTCGAGGTAGCTTTATTTTCTTGAATCTTTTGACTGTTGTAATTAGAAATTACAAATATGTGTCCGCTATATGTGAGCGAAAGAACAATTTCTGGAGAAACTGGATGTGGGACCAGGCAAGCAATACGGGAAAATGTATCTGGAAGTATTACATCTAAAATCCTTTCCCCATTAAATCTCGAAAAGTATGAAATGCAACTTTCAATACAATGCACGAGTGTCATATTTCTCTGTCTCTTCAAAGAGCCTTTGGATGTAACCGATTGAGCAATAATAATTGATGAATCGTCACAAGACCATTGAATACTATCGATAAATTGTACTACATTTGGTGATCCATCTGAGGCTGTGGATTTGTTATTTTCATTAAAGGAACTTTCTTTAACGGAAAATCTTGAACTTCTTACGGGGTTCCTACGGAGCAATGGATTTTCATCCATAGATGCGCTTACTATATAATCAGAGTCATCTGAAACGCTATATTCAAGGGGTTTTTGTGTCACAGTCTTTCGTGTGGACACCTTTTTCTTCGAATATGCGTCTGCTTTGATTTTATCTGATACATATGTAATTAGATTCTTCTGGGAATAAATGTTGTTTCTAGAAAGAGCCCAAAGTATTACAGTTCCATCATCGGATGCAGTTACTATGTCGTGGGAATTATTTGCAAATGAAACATCAGGATGGTCATTGTGCTGCTGTGGCATATCAATAAAACTTATTCCAAAACTTTCGTCTTTTTCCAGAGTTATAGTGAATATCAATGAATAACCCTTCTTGTCTAGCTGCTTTTGAATAGTAAAAGTTTCATTGAAAGAGTTTTTACCGATAATTTTGATCTGTATTTCTTCAGATGAGCTTGAGGATTGTAGTGATGCACCAACAGAAAATAATATTTTTTTTTCAAGAGTTTTCTCGGATGAAAATCCAGAATTTTCCAGTGGATTTAAACAAATATCAAATGCTTTTGGAAACAAGGGGAAGATATCAACTTTGTAAAGCGGTGGGGATCTGTAATATATCGACTTTTCGCAATCAAAGGAATTCGAAGAGTACAAATTGTTGTAATATTTGAATAACTTGTGAAAATTCTCGAAGGAACCTTTTGAAATATCCTTTTGTTTCATAATTGAATAGTAGTGTGAAATACCGTGAGTAAACAAATCTAAAACCTTATAGATAGATATTATTGCACTGTCACTTGCAGTTAACAATAACTCAGACTCATGAAAAATTTCATATTTGTTGGTATTGAAACTGTGTTTTGAATATGCAAATCTTACATATGTGAGCCTATCAGTATTTTCAATTATTGATAAAGGGGCCCACTCATTTCCATTTACAAATGTTAAGAACATTTGACCTTTACCACAGCAAGAAGCCAGTAGAGCATTACAAGAGTTAATATCGAGATCAATAATATCGCCTGGGTGTTTTCTTATTGAAGTTAGTTGGTTTCCAGTATGTGCGTTCCAAAGTCTGATTATCCCGTCGTCTCCACCTGAAATCAATACATTTCCTGATCTATCCATTTTAATGACATAAATACTTGCCGGCTCTCCTCCCGTACCAAATTCAGAATCCTCAATATGTTGGTGGGTATAAACAGAAAAAGTTGGTGAAAATAGTTTCCCAAATACATTGAATAACTGTTTTCGCATAGAAACAGAAAATGGTAAGTAATCGTTAACGCCATATTTTATGGCTCTTAAAATCAAAAAAATGTTCCTAGAACAAACACTTTCAATATTTTCATTGAACTCGGAGTACTCTAATATTCCATTTTTTAGTTCTTGTATGCTTGAAAAAAAAACCTCTTTATTTAAAATGACATTTTCTGTTCCAATAGAACCCTTCTTGTTGAATCCACATTTTTCTGCAAAAGAAAGAAATATGGATAGAAATCCAAATATATTACTTGAAGCCCCATCCAATAATTCCTCATATGAAATAGGTGCCTCCGAGCCATCGTAACATATTCTAGTTGGTACTTCTGAAATTTTTAATCTTTCAAAAGCGATCTTTGAAATATCTTTGAAACCATATTTTTTAAGTAAATGGCAAATGAAATATGGCTCCATATGTTCCGGATAATCTAATGATGACGTTTCCTTCGAATTGCCATTTATACTTAGCTTCAAAAGATTAAAACACAAATGCTCTAAGAGGCGCCATGGCAGAGATGATTGAAATATCACAAAGTAATAACGATCAGTTAAAAATCACTTGCTCAAGTAAAATGAATGCAAGTTTAATCAAAGTGCGACCGAAACCTTGAATTGAGAAAGGTATGAATATACATGATTGAGCTAAAAGAATGAATAAATAAAATAAAAATTTCATCAAAATAGAAAATAGGTGAGGACAGCAGTAAATAGGAGATTAATATCAGCTATCTATCTACAGTAGGTGTGGCAATTGAGTGCATTACCAGTAATCAGAGAACGGGAGCCTCAACATTGTAGTCGAACCTAATAGTTCCGTAAATTTCTCTAGTAAAACAAAGCAATATCTTATTTCTCTGAACTTCACGGGATTTCCAAATCGCGAATTTCCGAATTTCCAAAGAACGTTAATAGTTAATTTAGCTGCCTACATCTCAATATTCATTGTCCCTTGGGAAACGGATTGGTAGATAAATTTTATCGAACTTACGTCAACATTGTAAGTTCCCAAGAAGGCAGAATTCAAAGTGAGCTGTAGTGAACTTTTTGGACCGAGTTCAATGAGAAGGTTCATAGTACTGCCAAAATAAAGGGTCGATGGAATATGGCCTTTTCCAATAAAGGAACCGCCCGATGTTAAAAGCCAATTTTCCTTTGTTATTGCAAATTCGAAAGCTGGAAGTTTGTAAGCATCACTGAAGCCTGAAATAAGGAAATAAAAGTAGTTCTCCGGGACTTTTGAGGGCAGGTCGGTGGTAACCTTTACTCTCTTTTTGATTCCAGAAGAAAATCCTACCAAGCTCGAGTTGCTGCAAGTGCCTGAGTTCACAATTGCACAAAAAGCACTTTCGAACGAAGAATAATCAACGAACTGTAACGATGGAGGCTTCCCACTTGAATCAAATGAAATCATAAATGGGCCTGCAACCAAAAGTGGAATCTCCAAAATCTTACTTCCTGCCATGAAGACTGCAAGCGATTTCTCCAATGCAACCAAATCGAATGAGATTGTTGATCCTGTATTAAATGAACCATTCTTATAAACTCCATATGCTCTCATTGAAGTCAAACTATTCTCAACAGAACAAGAGTTAGATCCGAATCTGAATGTTGCTATGTTTTGGAAGGCTGAGTTAGTAACTTCAAATGATACTAATGGCAACAGCTCAGCAGTCACGCGGATGGCGTTTCCCGGCTTCATTCCACCTTGAATGAATGAATGTAAACTAGACATGCAACTTGCTCCTGATTTAAGGAGACAAACCTCACTTGCTGATGCCAGAAATACCAAATAAAATATGCAAACGATGAACGCAGAGCCCCTTGCACCGTTCATTTTGTCAAAGATCAACAACAACGAAAATTGAGCCCGAGTCTGTTAATGGTGCAAAATATTCCCGAAATGACGATTATTTCATTGTGACCTTATGTCTTTAAACTGCATGCACAAGTACACGTTTTGTCTCAAGCCTGCACCCTTTTGTGGCGCCAGATTTAATTTCCTTTCTTAGACTTGCGACACTGCTAAAATACTTGGAATGATAAATTGAGTATAGACTTCTTGAGAATACTCAATGACCTATAAATAAATCCTGTTTAATTTTAGCAATATTAGGGTGCTACTAATGTACTAGTTAGCTCGGTGAACAATAGTTTTGAGATTTTTTTTTTCGTCTTTTTGAGACTTAGAATCGAGTACCCGACACCGCGTAAATTCCATTATGTAGTCTCACTATTACGAACCATCACTTAAAATGCAAGAAGGACCCAAATGCAATCGATGGCTTTTACTTTCACTATACTTCTCAATTTCATTTGGAGTATGTGGACTGGTTGGTTCTTTCACGGCTATTCTACCCCTGCTTCGGAGAGCCTGCATATTTTCTAATTTATGTAGATGCGACCCAACAACGATGAAGTATCGGGGTGAAGACTGTTTAGATAGGGACTTAAGAGATATCATTTTACTTGAGCCATTTTCCAATGATGAATGTAATCCTATTGGATGTAATGTTCAAAATACTCTACACGTTGAAGCATGGAAATTTGGGCTAAGCGTACCTTTGATAACAAGTCCAATTGCAGGTACCATTGCCGATATTATTGGTCCAAGAGCACTTGGTACTATTGGAGCAATATTTGTTTGTTCGGGGCTACTTATTTGGCTTGTATTGACGAATGTTACCAAATATTTATGGCTAGGGAAGTATTTGTTAAGTATTAGCTGGCTATTTTTGGGAATTGGAAGAGTTTGTATTTCATACAGCATAGTTTCAGTTTCGTCATTATTTGAGATGCAATCACTCGTTATTTCAATCCTAGGCGGCTTAATTGATGCATCGATTCTATTACCATTACTACTGGGAACCTTTCAATCAGACTTGAAAAGTCCATCTCAATTGTACGGAGATCATTCAAGTTTAAAATATTCACCTAGTGAAAAAACCTTTATTTATATTTATCTGGGCCTCTCTATATTTTCATTATTAACGCTTTTCTTTACGCTACCTTCGGTAACCTTTAACAAACTAAGACCAAAAAGAAGGCTTGGCTCTATTAAAAAGTACATTTCTTGTAAAGAAGACGTTATTGAGGGAGGGCTAATGAAACAAGACATTAGTGCACTGGATACAACGATATCAAGCGAGGATATTTCGATCACATGCCCGAAAACTAAACAATTGAGAGCACGTTCAGAAGTCACCAGTATTAAGATCAATGTAACATGCACAAATTCAGATGGAATTGAATGCGGATCTAGTGTTGTCTGTGATTTGAAGGCATCATCTGCGATTATGGGAGGATACAGTGTTGTTTGTTCACTAGCTAAATGCGGAAGTTTGTTAAGAGTTGATAAATTCAGAAGTTATTCAACTCCTATGAATCTGATCAATTCAAATTATTCTACTTCTAAGGATGGGTTATATACTATTAACGATAAACCATTACTTGAACAACTCTTTACTTACGAATACTTTACATTCATGGCACTATTTATCTTTAATTTTTGGAGATGCTCTATTTTGGTTTCAAAGAGTGAGTTTATTGTCTCGTCGTATTTAAATTCAGATGTAAGTTTCCCACGGGAAAGGGAGTTACTGCGGATAATGGATATATATAATATTATTATGAGTTTAGGAAGTGTTTTCAGCGTGTTCTGGGGAATCGTTGCAACAAAGTATGGTGTTAATTTCATGATAAGTTTAATTACTGTTTTGGGTTGTTTAATCCATGTGTTGCTAATAGTAATCCCAGCACTACCTTTCTGGAGTATTTATATGTATTTTGCCTCATTTTCCGCCCTGAGATCATTTATATTCGGATCTCTAAATTGCTTTATTGGAGATACTTTTGGCTTTTCAAACTTTGCAAGGTTAGCAGGAATACAAGCATTTACATGCTTCGTTTTCTTTCAAATAATGAATCTCCTAACTTCAAATTATTTTGAAGTTATTTCTTGGACAAGAGTAAATCAGTATCTCCTCATTCCGAATATTTGTTTGTTGTTAGTTCCACTTATTCTGAGTACCTTAAAGAAGAAAAGAAATGATTACCAGCAATATTAGCCCCTTGGAAACGAAAAAAAAAGCCATTTTTACAATTAAATATGAAATATTTACTTTTTATGAATGGTTAGTTTTGATAATACCCAATATTACCTCATTGATACTTCGAGGAATTCTGGGAATACTTACAAATTTATATTCTATCCAATCAATTTATTAAAACTTTAATACAAAAAAATCAATTTTTGAATGTAAACTTGCATTTCCAACTCAAAGATTATAATAAGTTTACTTTTCTGAGATTAAATGTGTAACAGCCAGCCCTTTGGTTTTTCCATCTATTTTTAGCTACCTCACGTTATGAACAATTACTTCCAGCTAAATAGACACTCGATTTTTTATTTCAAGGTTTCTTTTATGAGTCCCTAAAGCTAGTTTAAAGATTTCTTTTAAATTTGCAAATGATAACTTACATGAAGTGGGAAATCATGCTTTTAATGTATAACTACATTTCTTATTCAAGCGATTATTTGAAAGTCGGATTTTAAAAAAATCGTCGAACTATAGAAGATTAACATTTACAATCATAAGTTTCAACTCGGAAAATACTTGAGGAATTTAGGTATGGAAAATTGGGTCAAAACACCTTTTTCTGCGAACTATTGAGTATTTTAATTGGAGATCTTAAAGACGGGCTCACAGTAATCATTAAATTATCTAAATATGTTATGAGGACTTTGATATTTACGAAACATTTGAAAATATGGCGCGGCGACTCCTTAATCTCTCAAATTATATATATTACCTACGAGACTCACGGTTCAAGAGTTTTTTTTCAAGCTCTTCTAGGTACATTGCGACTCATATCTGGCATATTATATTTCGGAAGTTATAGAACTAAATGATTTGTTATTAAAAAGGATAAAGTTAATTTATCAAAAGCTTAAGATATATCTCCTAAATTAGATCTTTTTCATAATCTAATAAATTCAAAGCAATAACTACTGTATTCACAATAATTTGTCCGAAATATATTCCCCAGTTTACATTACCGAGTATTTCCTTGATTCCAACATTCCCTCTACAAAGCCCGTTATGCTTATTGGACTGGCATCTTTTCACGGTTGAAACCAGAACTAGAGGTGAAAGAATTGAAGCAGCAAAGTTACTAACTCCAAGCCTGAGATGTTTTTTATTATTTGGTTTTATAAGTAGACATTTTCCGCCAACTTTATTTGTACAATGTACTTTAGTTACTAAGTAGGAATACATATAATTCTTAATTAAATCTTCAAGTATCTTAGTTAAAATGTACGATGAAATACCTCTCCACATAGAAGCAAATCCTTCTGAATTTAGTGAAAGCCGAATCAATGAATGCAGTCCAATAACAGATTCGTTGATCATATCTCGTTCATTTGATCCGTGATTATATCGTTTTACATCGAAAATTGCCTGCTGTGATGATAATAAAAGTAATGGATAAGTGATGAACTCAGCAATATATTTACTTCCTGATTTTAAGTAAATTTTCCTTGACAAAATTTTTGAATTATTGTATTTTTTATGAAGTTTTACTAGCTTTTCGTGTAATTTTCGTGTTAAGTAAGAGTGAATTATCATAGGAATGAAGCCTCTATAGAGCCCCCAGTATCCCTCCTCGTAATAAATGCATCTCAAAGAGTCGTAAATAACTTTGAGAGTACCAATATTATATATCAAACCCTTGTTTATCTTTAAGGTAGTAATTTTCAAAGACCCACTTTCACCTTTGTTAAAGCTGTCGGAATTATCGAAAATATATGGCTGGCACATAGATTTGAGTTGAATTGTATAAATAGGATAGATAAGAACAAGGTGGGGGCTATTTAACACTCCATATAATCTCAATAACTGCCATTGTTCATAAATTTTGATCTTAGCAGCATTCATTTTCGTGAAATACTCAATGTAGAATCGCTATAAAATAAATAACTACGAACTTAATTTATTAACAAGTTGAGCTAAGGAATGAGTATTCAAATTTATTACCTTAACTTCTCAACGCCTGCGAAAGTTCCATATCACAATTAAAAATTTTTAGAATCTTGACTCTAAACTCTATTTAAAATGATAGAGTTATATTTTCTTTGAAAAAAAGTGTCCAAAACTAATGCATTTTAATAAAAATTTATTTCTCTGATAAATCCGCCCGAAAGAATAAGATCAAGTTGTGCTTATCGCGCAACAAAATATATTTGAAACAATTAATGGACTTAATACGACTAAACTGCCGTAAAACCTTACTCAATTTTCTTGAATGTTTATCCGAAGTAGGAAATGAAAATAATACAGCATCCCAACTCTTTATTGAAACGTCAATTTCATCACTATTGAGTTTAATAACAGATGTTGTAGATTACAATAATTATGGTTATCAGCGCATCCATCCTTTGATGATTTCTGAGGACATTGAAGAAAGAATAGATTCAATCATTTGTGATCTCGAACTGGACTCTAATTCAAGAGCGAGTACTGAATATACACTTAAATGTATTTTTTTGTGCCATCCGTCATTGAGTTCTGCTTCTGCAATAATCAAATATATTGAGTTTGTCTCAAATTCGGTCAAGAAAAATGTACGGAGGCAAAATTTGTGCGTTTCCCATTATATTGGATTTGTTCCTTTTTATTCAAAAGCGATCTTGCGTCTTATACACAAGAAGTTGGCTCCATCAAATATTTATCCGGAGTGTTACTCCGTAAACTTACATTGGGTACCAATAGATGAGTCATCTCTCTCGATGGAGATAAGGAATACATTCCTCGATTTCCATGTTTACAAGGAAGAATCATCCCTACAATTAGTTGCGAATTCTTTATATTGGTTATTAAAGTTCACTAACTCCTCAAATATTCCAATAATTTCTATTGGTTCTGCAGCAGTTACGGTATTAGAATATTTAACGCTTTGTATCAAAGAAAATAAATCGGTGTCGAGCGAATTAAAGCCATTTAATTGGAACCACTTATTTGAAACCGACGAAAATTATAATAAAGATGGTTCAATTAATTATTGTAAACATGATTTACTGACAAATACATTGGACTATACACAGTGTTATTTAAAATTATCTGAAAATGAAAAAAATAATGCTCAGAACCTTGAGGTGAATAGTGAATATCCAATGGGTTTTGATCAAGTCATAATAATAGATAGAAGGTGCGACTTGGTAACTCCTTTTGCAACACCATTTTCTTATCACGCTCTACTCGATTTTATTTTCGGTGCTCAGAAAACATATATAGATATACCAACTGAGAAAGTTCAATCCGATATTCCCGAAGAGTCACCTTTTTGGAAACTTCCCCTATTTGGAGATCCACTTTTTACTATTTTAAAAGATTTAAGGCTTAAAGATGTTGGGATTTATCTTCATCAAAAAGCCAATGAATTGCAATCACTTTATCAAGAAAAGGAAAAGCTCAAGGACATTTCTTCAATTGGGGATTTCGTAAGGAAGTTAAAAGGAAAGCAGCATGAGCAGGGAACTCTCGCGAAACATGTAAATATAGCAACATATTTGAATGAATACTTTACAAAAGATTATCAAACGTTAAATAGACTACAATTAGAAGATTCGATAATGTCTGGATCGTCGCAATCCGTTTCTAGTGTAGTCAAAGGGCTTAGCACAAAATTAACAGAGGCTATTTCATTTAAAGGAACAGAAGAAACTCCATTAGAAGAATTATTAGATCAGGAAAATATTCCGATTGAAGAAATTTATAGAATCTTATGTCTTTCATGTATGACAGAAAATGGGTTTAAAAACAAGAAAGCATTTGAACAGTTAAAAAAACACATTGTATCGGTTTTCGGATTCGATGAAATGTTTAGGTTAAATATATTAGAAAGAGTCGGACTATTTAAAATTGACCAAAGTACTAGACCACATTGGCAGTTTATTAAGAATTTATTGAATCTATTTGTCGACGAGGTAAAATCTGAAAATGACACTAGCAATGTGTATAGTGGATATGCTCCTATAAGCACGAGGTTGGTAGAAATGCTGTGCAAAGAATTGTACAATGAAGACTTTGAAAACAACGAAACTCTAAAAGAAGCACTAAATCATATTTGGGGGCCAAGCGTTAAATTAGTACCGTCTACGGTGACTTCTAAAGTGCACAATTCATGCTTAGTTGTATTTGTTGGTGGGGTGACATACGGGGAAATTGCAACACTTAGAAAACTCCAAAGCATAATAAACAAAGAAATTTTCGTTGCTACCACCGAAATAATCAACCATAAATCATTTTTTGAATCTTTCAAAAGACCTGAAAGTATGATCCATCCAAAAAATACAAACATTAAATAATCGACTTGGCGCACTAATATATCCAACTATTATATATAATGGATATTGCATTAAATATCGTTACACCCGGCATTGTTTTGAACGATAGTAGGTTTATTGAAGTACTTCTGTGTTAATAAGTCTTTAAATCGTTTTTTAGATTCGAAAAGACATGAAATTTTGAAAAAAGTAAGGAGTATATGCGGATGGCACCAGGATACTTTCCCTGGATCTCAACCTGTCTCTTTGAACAAACAAAAGCTTGAATCTTGTATCGGCAGAAATCTTTATGTAGCTTGCGAGAAGACGGATGGAATTCGACTTCTTCTTTATGCAGCAAGTAGAAGAGTATTTCTAATAGACAGAAACCAGCAAATCAATATGGTGAATATGACTCTTCCAAGTTCATACTGGGATACAGTTTTTGACATTAAGAAAATGAACAAAGCGGAAGGATCTTCAATTATTCAGGATAACTACAATTGTATAAATAATGAGTTGTTAAATTTGGATATTAAGAGAGATGACCATGTTCGATATTTTCAACAAAACACACTTTTAGATGGAGAGCTTGTAAAAGACTTGGTTGAAACTGATGGAGAAAAAAGATACGTCTTAAGGTATTTGGTTTACGACTGTATTTCTGTTGAAAGAGACGACACAATTAAAGTTCTACCTTTACTTGAACGTCTTAAATACGCTTTTTTAAAAGTAATTGTCCCAAAATGTAAATATGATGAAAATAGAGCAGTTATATTTCCAGATGAAACACCTCCTTTTGAACTTTTCCTCAAAGACTTTTTTGAGGTAGATGAGGTTCCTGCAATTCTGAATTTCTCTAGCCGTCTTCCACATCCAAGTGACGGAATTATTTTTACTCCAGTTCACCTTCCTTACATCCCTGGAACATGTCCACAATTGTTAAAATGGAAGCCTCCTCATCTTAACACGGCCGATTTTGCTGCAATGTTTCATGCGGAATCTGAATCGTATGATTCTCGCGTATTTCTTGAACTTCTTGTTGGAATACGTGGCGTAAGGGCGAGCGTCGGTTGTTTCTGTGCTCCGAAGGGGGATATCTACAATCAACTTGTTGACCAGTTTAAATTATATAGGATATCTGGACAAATTTTGGAGTGCTACTACGATGAAGATATAATTTACTCAAGGCCCATTAAATCCGAAGATGGAAATATAATTTGGGACAAACCATTCACAACTGTTCAGGGAGGATGGGTTGTTGAGAGAGTAAGATCTGACAAAACCTCTCCCAATGACATAAATACTGTAAATCGTGTATTTGAATCAATTAGGGATGGAATAAATAGTGAAGTGTTGATCAATACGATAAACCTTTACAAAAGTAGTGGTAAAAGAGCAGTACTTGAATTCTGCAGTGTTCCGGACTACGTTTCGAAATGCAGGGAAAAACAAAAACACTAGTAATTATTTAGACAAAATAAGTACCTTTAAGTTCTCAGTGCTTTTTTCCCCTTCTCCCGCCACCTCTTATATTTTTACTTCCGCCTGCATAGGTTGCAAGTCTTGGTGCATCTTGCACCTCTAATAATTGAAAGAGTGTGTCTTCACAGAATGGGCACCCGACAAGAGTTTCTCGTGAAAGTTTTTCTGCATCCACTTGAAGTCTCCTAGTTCCACACTTGGCGCATAAATCACTCAGAGAAAGCTTTTGACAAATATCACTTTTAATTGTTAGTGAAAACGTGCACTTAGAACAATCAAACTTCCAATCAGGAGAAGAGCTCATATCCTGTGTAATAATCCCATCATTACATTGTTTATTTGGGCATACCATGAAATAAGATGATTCCAGTGAAAAGCTGCAAGTTCTGTGCGGGCAGGATCTGCAATACATGTTTTCTGTCGCATTTACGAATGGAGGATCATTGTAACATCTTGGACAAAAGATTTTCTTGTTACCTCTTTTATCCACAAATATCAATAGTTCAAAGTCATCTAGCGGGCATTTGAGTTCCTTATAGAGTTTGATTGTACCTCTTTGAGGAATATCCAGGTAAATCTCACAGAAAGAACAGTATAACTTTTGTGGGAAAATGTTGGAAATATGTGTCAAGTACCTTTTACATTGTCCACATCTGCTGATTCTACTGCAAGATGCAGATACATTTGTAAATCCCAATTGAAAAAGTGATTCAAATAAGTTTATATTTTCAGCAAAATAAAGAAATTTTAACTTGAATACTGAAAGTGAATGTTTGAGTACCGCCTTGTAATCAAACTTGCCTTTCGCAATGAGATCAACATACTTCTCCATTTCACTTCTAATCATTGGTAATACAAGTTCGTGGTCAACATTCATTATTCCGTGAACTAGTGCAATTCCCAGCTCTGTTGGTTCAAGTCTTCTCCCAGAAACAAGTTTGACGTATTCACGATCCTGGATCTTCTGTATATGAGTTGGCATCGAAGCATCAGTTCCTATACCATGCTTTTCCATGAGTGAAAGTAGGTCGCTCTCACTCAAAATAGGAGGTGCCTTTGTTTCTCTTGTAGTAATTTCTATATTTTTAACAGGAATAACTTCGTTTTGTGAAAATTTTGGAATCTTTTTAGAATAGAAGGAATAATCTTTTCCTTGAATCAATGAGAATCCGGGGTCGACAATTTGCTTTCCGCTTAAAGTAAATATTTCATCGTTAATCTCAAACTTTACTGTTTCACTGACCATTTCTATATCGTTCGAAATAGTTGCGAAGAAATGTCGCGTGATGAGATCATAGAGTCTCCAAGAATCGCCATCTAAATCATTCGGGGTTGCAGATCTGATTGGAGTGATTGGAGGATGATCACCCAAATCTATTCCATCTTTTCGCGGTGAATTGTGGCCCGAGTTTAGCATTTTAAAGCAGAGCTCCCCCCAGATTGGATTTGATTTGAATATCTAAAGGTATTAATCAGTAAATATGTAATAAATACAAAACTTACAGATAAGGTAGATTTTATATCAAAATTCCTGGGATATTTGGATGTTTCTGTTCTTGGGTATGTTGTATACCCGGATAGATAAAGTCTTTCCGCAATATTTAAAGTTTGAAATGGCCCAATTCCCAAAACCATTGATGCAGATTTTAACATGTTTACAGTATTCAGTGGAAGGGGTCTAAGTTTTCTCGAATTTTTTCTAGTGATTCCAATAACTCTAGATGATAAAGGTTTTTTATTCTGTATCAATTGGAAAAAACAGTTTGCAACCTGCTGGTCAAACACTCTTGAACGATTCCATTTTAAGTTTATGAGTTGAGAGTCTTTGGAAATTGTTGCAGTGATTAGGTAATATTTTTCCGGTATAAAACTGTTTATCAAATCCCTTCTTTGTACTGCGAAGAAAAGAGTTGGAGTCTGGCATGGACCGAATGAGACTATTGAATTTCTATTGAAATCTCCAAATTTACTCTTCAAATATGTCGTTTGCAGCCTGGAGAATGCAACCCCTATTTTCAAGTCAAGCTCCTGTCTCACATCCACTGCATCAGATTCATTCTTATTTGGTTTGACAAGGTTCTTCATCGCATATAATATATCTTTTGGTGCAATTGAAGAAAACCTTGCCCTGAAGATCCATTCATTTTGATCTCTCCCCTTGTTAATATTATTTGAAACAATACTAATAACCTCAAAACAAATATTTTCTCCTTCCCTATCGCAGTCAAGCCAAAGAACAAGGTAAGCACAACCTTTTGACTCTTTTTCAAGGTGTGATATGAGTTTTGAGGAGGATTCGTTTTTAACAATAGGCGCATCAAACAAGGAAACAGGGTCCGTTTTTTCCCAATTTGAGTAACTTTGGGGAAAGTCAGTCTCAAAAACATGCCCTGCAACGGATGTTACTCTGTATATAACATTACTGCCCCTAAAATCTCCTGAAAATTCGTGAACTGGAGTTTTGCCTCTCCGTGTGTTCATTTTCCCATTCGAAAGGACTTTCGAAATTGTCTCCGAAATCGAGGGCTTCTCAGCTACCATCAATACAACTTTCGCTGTCATTTTATTCTAACCTCATTTATTCCATTTCTATTCAAAAAGTTACCCTTATTTAATCTTAATCAGTCCGTAGACGAGACACTAGTCGTTAAAATCCCTAGTTCATATGCTAATTTTTATATTGATAAAGCCTATCTACTTTAGAACTTCCCAAATTCACGATCTTTGGGCACCCTTCTCTGTCTTTCTCACAAATTGTACATTCTCTACAATAGTATGCATCCGAAATTCCTTCCGATCCACATATTATACACTTTCCCTGAGAAATATTTGTCTCTCATTGTTGTATAGAATGTATAATTGGATAACTAACCTGCTGAGAACCGTAGTTACATTCGTCACATATTTTAACTACTGCTTCGGGATGGACAAGAGAGTCACATACTGGACATCTACCTTCGCATTTTGAACATAGACGCCCAACTGTGGCTCCAGGCTGCCTCCTGCACATTGCCACACCTGGCTCTAACTCAAGACGGAACAATCGACATTTTTAAGTATAGTTTGGAGTAACTTACGGTGCCTTAACATCTTGTTTTTTTTTTTTTAAATTGAAGCGGTAATACAGACTGCTAAGAAAAAAAAATTGCAAAAGATAAACAAAAATGAGCATCGAAAAAACTGAATCAAGTATAATTTTAGTCTACGTTTCCGTCCCATCTCAAGACAAGGCGAACTCTATTGCCAAGACACTTGTAGAGCAGGAACTTTGTGCATGTGTAAGTATAATTCCAAGTGTGAGAAGCATTTATAAATATAAGGAAAAAATATACGACGAAAACGAAGTAATTATGTTAATTAAGACAACTTCTCATATTTTCAAAAAAGTGGAGGAAAAAATCCTGGAGATGCATCCCTATGAAACTCCGGAAATTATTGCGACTCAAATAACCTGTGGTAATGATAAATATGTTGACTGGATATATCAAACAATCAGGACTCACTGAAGAGACCTCGTTTAATTTTCAAGGCGAATACTATACACTGAAAGATCACTGAAAGAGTAAGAAAAAGCAGACTGATATCTATTTAAAAGTTGTTCTGCCCTACTCCAGTCATCACTTGAAAGTGCAGATACCAGAACTTTGCAATATTCACATTTACTATTAAAGTTGCAATTTGAATCTATGCGAAAACTATCGAGATTGTTCCCCCAGATAATGATATGTGAAATGTCTGAATAGAGCTGTTTCCCACTTCCAAGTTTGAAATAATGTAGTAACATTCCAAAAACGCAGCGGTCACAGTGTGGCATGAAGAAGAGAAAGTTAATTTTTTTGTCTCTTCCAAAAGTCTCGTTTTTAAGCTGTCCATAAACGGCGTTCAATAAAATGCTCAAGTCATATCCCGAATAAACCTCAACATGGGTATTATATGTCATGAACAACTCGAAAATGAGTTCACTATCAAGAAATGTAAAATCAGGGTCACAAAAGTATATGCTCTCAAGATGGAAATGTTCATTCATTGCTAATACTGCTGCCAACTGATAAAATGAAGAAAACTTGGAACTAAAGCTCGACTCCAAACTGCCCAGTCCTATTACGAACATTGCTTTCTCAGAACAACTACATTCACCCCTGGATACACATTTTGGAGTTGTACATTGCTTGTTTTTACTCCATCTTTTTGAAATCTCGCTCTCGACATTCTCAATAACTAAGGTCCAGAAGCAACTTTTTATCAGTTTCTCCTTACACTTTAAAATACTCGACTTCAGTGAAAGCAGTGAATCGTGAATGTCTTCCTTATGAAAGTTCTTCCCATTCATGAATCTGGGAATATTTCGGCAAGCATTAACTCTATACGTGACATTTTATTTTCGCATCATAGCGCCATGATAAATACACTTTTTTTAGCCTACTTCCTTAACAATGACGCAAGGAATAAAAACTAAGAAAAGACCCCTACAAAGGAAACTCAAAGAGAGAAACAACAAACCTATTCCATCTAAGCAAAAAAGAACTCTTGTAAAACAAAATACAGTTAGAAAGGTAGGTTCGAGGAATCGAAAATTTCATTATACTCCAACATTTGCAATATTAAGAACAAAAAGATTGTAGGAATTCAACAGATAGAAAGTTTACTTTCCGGAGAAGCCATATCTGCAAACGAACACATGAGATACCTCGCAAACAAACTCAAATGACGACAGTCCCGGAATCGCACGGACAGCAAAGGGTCAAATCCGACAATGAACTGGTAGGTAGTTAGATTAATTAGAAAACAATAATAGCTATATTTTGCCTAACCAATATGCTACATTAGAATTTGAGTCAGTCCAGAACGCATTCGAGTCTTTTGACAGAGAAGCTTGATGAACTAGAGGTTAGGAAATCTGCAATGGCATTCGTCTCCATCACAATAAACGGTCCCTAGAATCTTCGTTAAGTGCGTAGAATGAAAACAAATTATCCCTCAACCTCCTCGAAGTTCTCGACCAATTCAGGAATGTCTTCATCTTCTACGACCGCTCTCATTCTGCTGGCTTGAGACTCTTCAAGGAGCTTCTGGAACTTCGGATCATTCAGAAACACATTCAAATCCATTGGGTTCAAGTGCTGAGGTAAATCTCTAATGAGCTTCTCCTGTGGATTACCTGTGAGAATGTATGTGTTTGTAGTAACTGAAGCCTGTAACTTGGGATTCAAGAAATGAAGACAAGTCCCATCCTTTTTCATCATCGTCACCTCATTAATTGTAGGAAAATTCTGGCATCTGAACCGAGAGGTAACTGTCTGAACTTTCTTTACGTCTACGCTAATTGACGGCTTCTGTGCCCTCCTCTTCCTTCTAGCAGTACCTTTGCCCCCTACCTGAGTGGTTCCGACCCCAAATCTATCCCTCAGTTTCTGGCGAGCCTGTTCAATGGCGTCAACATTTGTTTCAGAGTTCATTTTCCAAAGTAATTCTGTATCGAATAATAACTCAGTGGATCGCCAAAATTACTACGCGCGACGAGTCCTCATGACTCATGTTCAGTTTCAGTGCTCTTGTCTCGTAATTAACTAAGAATACGTCTTAATAAGCGTCTTTACTACTTTCCCCGCAATTTCTATGGGCGCTAATAAAGTTATTTTTTGAGCGGAAATGAAGTTTCTACTTCATTTAATCGGCAGCATCGGTCTTGTACGTTTATTATTCAATTCTGTCCCACAAATATTGACCCGAGTCTCTTTCTTATCCCGTCCTTGTTCTTTAATTTCTGTGCAGTCTGGATAATTTTAATACTCTTCCTCACGAAGTGATCTTTCTCGTACTTCTTCCAAATCTTGTTCTTTACAACTAGGCATATGGTGATTATAGATGCTATTTGATGTGCCAAGAGAACGAGTACTATTGCAAGGGTTACAACCAACCAAGACTCAACTGTATTGTAAGTAATCCCCGGGTATATCATTGTTTCGAGCTTATTCACAACGAAGTAGTTAAGTGTAAGGTACGAAAAGACAACCATAAACAAGCTTCTAGAGGAAAGCGAGGAGAAGTTTGATACACGAATAAGATAGTCGATACAAATGAAGACGAGTCCTGCGCCATGCATTTGAACCTCCCAAGTAATTGATCTCCATTTTTCTTTTGGGTAGACGATAATCCAAAAGAATGGGACAATGACACTTTGAAGCGAAACACTCAATTCTCTGATGAATGTGCACGAATGAATCAATCTGGTAGAAACATTTACTTTAAACAGACGCTCGTAGTCCACCAAAGTTGCTACTATGTAGAATAACAAGGTTGAAGTCAATCCCCAATTCGTCAAATAGTAGAAGAAAGTCAAATAATTAGGTCCACAATCCAAAAACATCATCTTCCAAAGTGTCGCGAAATAGCAAACTGAGAAGATGTCATAAATCAGCCTTAGCTTTGCATTGGAAACCACCACCTTGGTTTTCATCCCGTCTGCAAGGTTCCCTCTACTCTCCATTGCAAGTTTATTGTTCAATTTATTGAAATTATTGAATGAAGGGCGCACTATTAGATACTAGATTTCCATGTAACTCTAAGTTGCTAATGTAAATTTAGCCACGTGTAGCTTCGCGCCGAATTAGTCGGGTTTTACGCGGGAACTCGAGCAATAGAATTCCCCAAAATCCTTGGATTTGGGAGTAAATCATTAAAATGCAGACACTTATTTCGTGTTCGGTCGAGAGCTGACTGTCTGTGCCACCTTTTGCATGTTGATTTCTTCTAACTATTGAAAGTAGTGCGGTGATTATTTCATGTGTATAATGCCCTCAAAAGTCAACATTAAATGTTGGACCGCTCTTATTTCGACTGGTTTGAGAGCGAATATCCAGAAAGCTTCTTATACGTCTCCGGTGCAGGTCTCTCGCACTGTTCGAGACCCCAGATTGCATTTGCATATTCTTCGATGGTTCTGTCTGTCGAGAATTTGCCCATTGATGACGTGGCCTTAATACAGGTTTTAATCCAATTAGTTTGGTCTCTGTATGCCTGATCAACTCTAATTTGTGCATCGCAGTAGAGTGGGAAGTCGTGACAAAGTAGATAGAAATCTCCGACATGTCCATCCCCGTTCGAGCAGATTCTGTCAATTATGTCGCAGAACTCTCCTTGAGCCTTTCCATCGCCAAGCATAATTCCTCCTGTCCTAATGAAGTTGAAGACGTCATGTAGCCTTTGATCTATTGGGTAGTTCCCATTTCTAGCTCTGTCTCTAATGTGTTCGACTTCATGCTCTAAGGCACCAAAGATGAACATTGTCTCGTTTCCACATTCTTCTCGTATCTCCACATTTGCACCGTCTAGGGTGCCTAATATGAGGCCACCATTCATTACGAACTTCATATTACTCGTACCTGACGCCTCGGTACCTGCAGTTGAAATATGCTGAGAAATGTCGGAGGCAGGAATTATTATTTGAGCATTACTGACATTGTAGTTTGGTAAGAAGATACACATTAAATAGTCCCTGACATCAGGATCATTATTAATAACCACGGATAAGTTGTTCATCATTTTTATTGCAGTTTTTGCCACCGCATATCCGGGTGCAGCTTTGCCTCCAAAGAAGCAACATCTCGGTACAAATTTCTTACGTTCATCGGGTGAAATATGTTTCAAGGTCAGATATCTATGAACAATATAAAATACGTTCAATAACTGACGCTTATACTCGTGAATTCTCTTTACTTGAATATCGAATAGCATGTTCGTATCTACAGTATACCCTGTATTTATTTCAACCCACTTTGCCAGCCTCTCTTTGTTGAATAGTTTTACTTCTGCCCATTCTTTCTGTAGAGACTTATCATCTATATTGTTTTGCAGACTTCTAATCATGTCAAAATTAGTTAACCAGCTGTCTGACCCCAACCAATTTGAGATCAGATGCGAAAGCTTCGGGTTAGCGCAATTCACCCATCTTCGTGGAGTGACACCGTTGGTTACATTAATGAATTTATCGGTTATTCCCTTTCGCCTATAATATTCAACAAAGTCCGAGAATAAACTCTTTTTGACAATTTCACTGTGAATTACCGCAACACCATTTACCTTCTTGCAACCAACTACTGCCAAATTAGCCATTCTAATCTTCTTATCCCACCCCTCCTCGTAAATAGACATCTTCGAGACCCACGGCCCATCTCCCAACACTGCTCTTACATCATTCAAGAATCGATGATTGATCTCATTGATAATCATTAAATGTCTTGGCAGTAATCGGCCAAATAGGTTTGAACTCCACTTTTCCAGAGCCTCAGGTAAAACCGTATGGTTTGTGTAGTTAAAACACTGACTGGTAATATTCCAAGCAAAATCCCAATCCAATTCTTCAATATCGATCAGTATTCGCATCATTTCTGCGACTGCAATGGTAGGGTGAGTATCATTAAGTTGGCACGAAACCTTATTAGGCAGATCGCTCCAGTCAACCTTCCCAGACTTTTTAAATCGTCTTAAAATGTCCTGAATAGTCGCGCAAACAAAAAAATATTGCTGCTTAAGTCGAAGTTCCTTCCCCTGCTCAGTATTATCATTTGGATACAAAACTGAAGTAATATACTCTGCCCTCTGTCTTGCACAAACTGCATCAACATACTTACCCTCATTAAAGGCATTAAAATCAAATTCCTTTGAGGGAGTTGCTTTCCAAAGACGAAGGTTAATACAGTTGTATGAATCAAATCCCGGAATGGGATTATCATATGCAACTGCCTGAATTACTTCACCATCTATCCATCTGAATTTCTTTTTTCCGTGCTCTTCAAATTCACGTACATGGCCATAGAATCTTACCCCATACGTTACATCTTGTCGTTCAATCTCCCATGGGTTTGACTGTACAAGCCAGTAATCCGGATGCTCAAATTGGCGACCCTGAATAATCTTTTGCTCAAAAATACCGTAGGTGTATCTAATTCCATACCCCCACCCAGCATAGTTCTTTGTAGCAAGTGAATCCAGAAAACAAGCCGCAAGTCTACCCAGCCCACCATTTCCAAGTGCGGCATCATGTTCATTATCATAGAGAGCCTCAAGATTATATCCCAAATCAAACAATGACTTTCTGTAATTTTCCTCAATATCCAAATTCACAAGAGCATTTTGCATGGCCCTACCAAGCAAAAACTCAAGACTCAGATAATAACAACGCTTGCAATCCTTTTCATTAAAGTATTCATTTGTATCGTTAAGGTTTTCAATGAGTCTGTCCCTGATACTATAGGCCGTTGCTCTATAGGCAGCGTTATCATCAAAATTAAATCTTGTACGTGCAAGGGTGTATTCAACATGATTTACTATCGACCTTTGGATGGACTCGATATCAGTTGGAAGGTAGCTTTCCATTAAGTGCCACAGTTTCTCCCTTCTTTTGTCCGCAGTTGGGTCAAAGTCATCTAAATACATCCCCGTCATTCCTCTTGGAACTGCACCCGTCAACTTCGAGAACGAGGCCTTTCTCCTCATCTCGAAATTGTAGTTGTCACGAGTAAACACACTGTCTCCCATTTTTATCAGTTTTTTTTCTGCTTAATTTGTTTTCTCAAATAATTTTTGCTATTCCGCAACTCAGTCGGATATTCAAACTAGCATGCAATAGGTTTTTTTTTTTACTAATTCGAGATATGCTCGTATACCAGTCAACACCGCCACAACTTCTTAAAAAATAAAATTAAAATTTATGGGTTTATCTGGTTAACTATAGGGAGGTGCTTATGCATGAATCTACAAAAATTTAAAGATCTAATATTTTGGCCGGTTGTCTGTTTATAGCGCCACAAATTTACGTGTAGCAAATGAAAAGGAAAAATGTGTCTCTGCGTCTCCAAAGTTACTAAGTTACTCTTTCTGAGCCGTAACTTTGCTGGATTTCTATATTTTCTTAAGCGACTGAAGATGCCTCATTCATTTGGTAAAAGAGCAAGAACTCGCTCAAAGTTCTCTAAGGGGTTCAGGCAGAAGGGCGTCCCCATGCTTTCTAGATACTTGAAACCATTAAAGGTGGGAAATTATGTTGACATAGTTGTTGATGCATCCATTCACAAAGGTATGCCGTATCAATTCTATCATGGCCGTACTGGTGTTGTATACAATGTCTCACCCAGGGGCGTCGGCGTAATTGTTAACAAGGTTGTTGGTAATCGTCAAATAGCTAAGAGAATTAATGTTAGAATTGAGCACGTGAGACTCAGCCGTTGCAATGAAGACTTTTTGAAAAGAGTTAAGGCCAATGATGCTGCTAGACATGAGGCTCATGTTGCAGGTCTGCCATCGCCGATTACAAAGCGTGTTCCGCAACTACCTAGAGAAGGCGGATTCGTCGATTGTTCGAATATGGAGGTTCTCACGCCCCATACTACTGTTGCAATTTGCTAATTTAATAGTAATAACTTATAGGCTACGCTTTAACCTTTTTATCGCAAACCGTCATTTCTTCTAATTCATTTTCCCCAGTTAGAATGAACGCACTAATAGGTGTGAGAGTGAAAAGTCTATGAAAATGAAGCTTATTTACACGCTAGCAAATTTCTGTTCTTTCAAGAATGGGGCGGTTTCAATCAAATAGAAAACCGTTAGTGAAAATATGAAGAATGTGAGAATTGGGTACAAAACAGGAAATATATCAAACACAGATCCGACCTGAATTTCTGCAGATCCTTTGAAGATCTTAAGGGTGTTTAATGGGTCCATGCTGGAATTAGAGTCCGAATCGGAAATACCTTCTGCTAGTGCTGATTCGGATTTGGGCAAGTCAAGACTTGTTCTCGGTAGAATCCAACCATCCTTCCAATAGTAAGTTTCCAAAAATTCAATTACTTGCGCTTGATCAAAGATATCCTTGTCATAGTCGTCATCAGTAATTTCATTAATTCCCATTAGCATCTCATTAGTTACTTCTGCTGGACCACAATTCGGACGATAGCAGTCCTTACAAAGTCCCAGAGGAGGAAACGAAACCCCTGTTCCAATAAACGATACAGAGGACGACCTACTTTGCTTTACATAGTCATAACTGCTCTCCGTAGCTACTCTTAAAGTTACAAGGTTGTGAATTTTAAACAACCAAAAGACGAGACCTTCAGCTTCGAAAGGTAAAACTGGGAACTTATCACCATTGGTTGGTGGTATGTAAGAAGTTCTGTCACAGGTATTATTATTTATAATGGCTTCAAAGTGCTCCTTACAACTTTGGCAAACCATGAAGTATTTAACGGCTTCCGCGATTCTAATTACAATTTTCCTGGGTGTAAGTGAAGGGCCATTATATATTGGGGACCCTCTTCCTTGTTTTTGAACTCCTTTGAGTAAAGAAATTGACCACAAGTGAAATAGGAGCCAAATACCGCAGAAAATAGACTTCTTACAAATAAAGTAAGTTGGCTCGCTTCCCCCATCACCAATATTAAGTCCTTTAATTGAAATCTGTTTCATGAAATCTTGCCATTCATCAAGTGAAAGGTCAGAGTAGAGGGAATTGCTATTATTATTTAAATATTTACTCAGAAATCTCAGAATGAGTTCTAACTGAACTCTTGTTCTTTTACTTGGAATAAGTACCCAACTAGTCTCAACAAATCTATACAGTGCATTCAAACGCCTTTTTTCCAGAAATTGGGAAGTGTCAGAGACACCATTTCCGAAAAAAACCCAATTCTGTAAAATGTAAAACTTCGTAGTTATTGCATCTACAACAACGTGCGAGGGGTTAATATGAATAGATTCCTCACTCCACCTAGTAATTTGAGTTGCTGTTCCCAGCTTTGCATTAATAGCTGAAGATGTAGAGAGCATTGGATGCTGAATAGCAGGTTTATAAACCTTTTCCAAATCAAATGCTCTAATAATTGAACAAAGAATAAACATTTCTTCATTTATTATGGACATCGATACCGATTCATCCTTTGAATATTTTGAATATGGAACTGAAGTCCATTTTGGAATATATTTATCTGGGAAAACAATGTACTTCTCATTTTTTCTTGTACAATTTATCTCACTAAACTCTGTATAATTTATCAAGGAGTTTAAATTTATCTTTTTTCCCTGAGAATTTATAAGTCTAATGTTAGGAAGTCCATCAACTCCCCAAGTTGAACACTCATTATATCCTTTCCCACACTCGAACGCATAAAATAGAACTCCAGTTTGGTTAAGTGATTCTGCTACTCTCTTTAAAGAATTTGAGACCATGTGGCAATATGCACAAAATGAAGAGTAGAAAATCAAAACTTTTGGTGAATTTGGATTCATCAACGCCGCCTCTCTCAGATCACTCACTGAACCCAGTTCTTTAATAAATGGTGACTTCGTATAGATCCCTTCCTTCGTTTCAATTCTGAGCAATTGAGCCCCTACAAACCATACACAAATATACCAAATAAGGAACAACGAGCAACAAAATATATACCTTGACAACAGCATCCTGCTAAATACTCCACTATATCTTTCAATACCAAGATTTTTATTTTCAGCCTTCCATGAGAAACGATTCATAAATACGATTTCTTTTACTGAAACTTGCCGGTACAACTTTCTGACTAGCGCGAGTAAATAATAATTAATGAACAGGCAGATAAATTATTATTATACCGCCTTAAAGTTATTAATTGCCATTTTAAAATTAAGCCTGAAGTTGCAATATTCAAACTAGTTTATGCAAGAGAAAATCTTTTGAATTGGTGAGTCCTTGATGGATGCTACAAAACAAGCGCAGAAGAGTTCTTCTGCATGTGATCAAGAAGAGATATCAACTGAGAAAGATAATCCGAGCCCCCCAAGTTCAAGCCTACTCAAACAAGCACAGTCACAGAACAACGTAGAAAGTAACCTAAAGCTCGAAGACATATTATTTGAGACAAATCAACAGGCAATTTCGTATAATCGCACGAACTATGGTCTACTCGGAATCCTCAATGTTATTCGGATGACCGACTCTGATTTAAACATTCTGGCCTTGGGAACTGATTTGACTACATTAGGCCTGAATCTAAATTCTTCTGAGTGCCTATACCTGAATTTTGATTCTCCCTGGAGTTCTAATAAGTCAGCTCAATCCGAACTGGAATCTAGCGAATTAATTCGGGCGTTTGCAAATGCTCCTCAGCAGACGTCACAAATCATCGGGCTAAAATCGACATACGTACAAAAGTTTGCTCTTGAAACATTGTTCTACATATTCTACAATATGCCTCAAGACCTACTTCAAGGATTTGCTGCTGTCGAACTTTGTAACAGAGGGTGGCTTTATTACCCAAATTCTATGCATTGGTATTCTAAGGTTCAAAATGAAGATCAAACTACTGAGTGGTATATATTTGATACTGATAAGTGGAGTAAAGTCAGTATTTCTGAACCCCCCCCGGAAAAGCTATTAACTATTGACGATATTCATCCAAGCGTCGAAGAAGGAGTAAAAATACACTCTAAGTGGATACAAGAACAGAATCAAATCTACCAAATTGTTCAACAACAGATGCAACAACAATCTGGGAATCGTCAGAGAGGTTCGGAAACTCATAATAACTCAGGTATGAATAATATCCATGAGTTTGGATCTTCCTATCCCCAAAGAAATATTCAACATTCTTTCCCGCAAACTGGAAATAATCAGACTATTAATCCAAATAATACATCCAGCTTCAGATCATCGAACAAATCCAATTCTAGTTTTCAAATGCACTAGTTTATCGATACTTTTATATATTAGTTCCAAAGTGATGTTAGCTCGAACTCGTGGCTGGCAAAATGAAGCAATCTTCGATTTTGTCTAGTACCTTAATAAACTACATTTTTATATATTTATTTATTAGGCACAGTGAACCGAGTAGATTTTTTCATATTTAATCATTGATTTTTTTTTTCACTCTTTTTTCTCTTTTTTTCTTCTTTTTCCCCCTTTTTTTTGCGTCGCTCTTTTATTGCACCTAATTTCGCGCAGTATCTCTTTACTAGTTTATTAAAATTAAAGTTTTGGAAATGGAGCAAAACGGTGATATATCCACATTATTTAGAAAATTATTTGAAAGATCTTTTCAAGAATACCTCTTGATATCTTGTGATCCAAACGAATCAGCGGCGAATGCCATTAACCTCGCTAATAGATTGGTTCGAAGTTGTACAACATTAGATGAAATACTATTACTTGATTCAAGCTCGGAAGGATACTATATAATGATTGAGAAACACTCCTTGTGTGATCGCATTTTAGGAAATTACAGATGTCTCAAACGTATTCGAGGTTGTCTCAATGACTTAAAAAGCATTAATTATTCGAGTGGAAAAGCCAAGGAAATATTAGAATTTCATAATTTGAATATTTTCGATTTAACTGGAATATACTCAAATTACTATCTCTTAAATAAATTATTTCTTATTGATGAAGATGATGATGAAGAACTTAATCTGGATATTGATCATTTGAAATTATTTACGGAATGGATTGAGTTAATCAGTCGTGAATATTCCGATATTGAATTTTTCAAAAGAAACTTCAACAACGATTCAATTACAAGCATTCTAAGTTTGGTTCAATTGAATATAATAGAAATGATAAAAAACAACTTTAAAGTGAAGCCGGATCCTTCTAAGTATTACATTGAAACCAGTAATGGTATTAAAATTATTAAGCCTTGTCAGATAAGATTCATCTTTGTTTTGTTTCAAGGTAATATTTTAGAACATGGATTTTGTGGTTTTTCCGCTCTAAGAAGCACTCTAAACCTTATATTCACGTTTCCAAGTAGTATAAAGGAAATCGTCAAATCTTGGATGATCAAGCTCCCTTTGAATTATTTGGAACGAACTGTTGCTACGCTTCAACAGATGATTAGCGTAAGGTTCTACGAATTGTATGATGATCGCAATGATAACATTGAAATCAATAGATTTCCTTTTCGAAATTTTGCAATCACTTCCATGAAGTCACTAAAGCCGGAGTTTTTGTATGATCTTAGGATTTCCTGTAACTTATTGAGGATATTATTCGAGGCAAATAAGGAAAGAGGAATAATTATGGAAAATTTTGATTTTTCAAATAATAATAGATTAGACATTTCACTATTCACAAATGAGGCAATTAACACTGCAAGGTCTCTTTTACATTATGAACTCAGACAATGGTTTATAACAAACTCTTCTTCAAACGATACGGAATTTGGACTATTTAAGAATGCATATTTACTAAGACCTTACATTAAGGCACAAGCTCTCCAACAGGATTCAATAATGCAACAAAGGTTGGAACTTCAAACTTCAATTTCCCAGGCTCTTGGTTCAATGGAACCTTTTTTCAATTCCAATCAAGCGCTCATTCAGCCCTTCTTAGTACTAAAAGTTCACAGAGACTCAATTGTAAACGATTCTATGCAACAGCTAGTTGTCCAAAGCAATTTAAAAAAACAACTCAGAGTCAGCTTTGTTGGAGAAGAAGGAGTTGATGAGGGGGGAGTTCAAAAGGAATTTTTTCAGCTATTGGTTCAGGAATTATTCAATGTTGATTTTGGAATGTTTATTTATTATGAAGATACCAGGGTATTCTGGTTTAACATGGGATCCTTTGAATCAAATGGGGAGTTCGAACTTATTGGAGTCATACTTGCACTTGCTATTTACAATGGAATTATCTTGGATGTTCACTTTCCGCTTGCAGTGTATAAAAAATTACTCAAATATAAAGTTGATATTGGAGACTTGTATGAAATACAACCAGACATTGCCAATTCACTATTATCTCTTTTATCAATAAGATCTGAATATGAAATGGAGCAACTTTGCCTCACATTTTCTGTAACAATTAATCACTTTGGGATCGTGAAGGAAATTCCAATTGCTCCGGATGAGTTTGAGCCATCTGAACCTGTTACAATCAGTAATGTTCATCGATATGTCGAGCTTTATTTAGATTGGTTTTTAAATAAATCAATTGAGAATCAATTTAAGGCATTTAACAATGGATTCCAAAGTGTTTGCGGAGGAAGAACTTTAGAGCTATTTTCACCAGAAGAATTAGTTCTTGTTATTTGCGGGAGTCCTGAATTTGACATAAACTCACTTATTGAAACTTCACGATACCAAGATGGATATACTAGTGAAAGCCCAACTATTGTCATGTTCTGGGAAATTGTCAGAAAATTCGATCTGAAGCTTCAAAAGAAGTTACTCTTCTTCGTAACAGGATCGGATAGAGTTCCAATGAAGGGCCTGGGTGATCTGAGTTTTGTTATTGGCCGTCATGGCCCGGACTCAGATCTTCTTCCCACAGCGCACACTTGTTTTAATTTCCTTTTATTGCCCGATTATCGGAATAAAGAGAAGCTGGAAAGGCAACTACTAATTGCTCTCGAACACTCAAAGGGATTTGGACTCAAGTAATTGAGCTTAAATCTGTTAATTACCGGGTATTTGCTTTCAGTATCGATTGCTCATTGCTCAAAGTTTGAACATATCCTGTAAATTCATACTATGCATTTTTGATTAAATCTGGCCATTATTTTGAGAAAGCAAAAACACCGGATACATTCCTATTCTTAAAAGTTGTTTTTTCACTGAATTTTTGGATACGGATATTTAGATTGAACAATTACTTAAAAGCCTGATTTCAGTGCACGGGACCGTGTAGACAGTGTGGCCGAGTGGTCTAAGGCGTCAGACTTGAAATCTGATGTGGTCTCCACGCGCAGGTTCAAATCCTGCCACTGTCGGTTTTTGAGTTTTTTAAATGCATACAATATCTGTTCGGTTTTTCTTTAAATTATTTTTGTGGTTCCAAGAATACAATTTTCATATCTTTTAAGGACTTTTGCATTTATTTTCTGAATATTTAGAGCGAGTACAAATTTAACAAAATATTAAAGTAAATATCTGGTTATATTTCCATTTGTTTATTTTCTGCTTGGTAAAGGCTCAACTTTCCAGCAAAAATAAATGTGAATATTCATGAGAAACACCTGAAAATCCAGATATCATTTAAACGAATATGGAAGTTAATGCCTATTTAATTATTTTGGTATTTAATATTTTATTTTTAAAAGACTGTTTAACTGATGGAAGAGATATACAAAGCATTAATAAAAATGAATTATCAAATAAAAATAATATGAATGAAAATTCAAATTCACCTCAAAATCCAGAATTTAATTCTTCAAATGAACTGACTCTGCTTCCGAGTTCAAGTGAGTTGTCGAATTATAACGTTCTTAAATTGAACGTTCAAGACTACTGCAATCAACTCTGGTCATTTAAGAGCCAACTAGAACATACAATTTCAAGTATTGTCAAATCCCATAGAGAGTTTATTTTGTTTCTTAATAAGCACAATGTTAAATTATCCAGTGATGATTTTGAAGAATTATTCAATATATCTTTAAATTACTCGATAAATAATAGTCACTTGAATGAAATAAAAAGAAAATTTAATGAATATAATGAAATTGCTATTGACTATAAGTTCGTATTTGAAAATAAAGAAAATTCGAGAAAAAAGATTCTGGTTTCACATTCTTCGCCTTTACACCAATACCTGAAGGACTTTTACTCTCTTTTCGATGAATATTCAAAATACGCATTGAATATTGAGAAATGTATGAATAATAAGAAAAAAATCATAAAAAATGGTTCAAGTGCCGTAAGAACATTAACTTATCTCGTCGAAATTTTCAATGAGACTTCAAATTCTGGTGACGAAAATCTGAATTACTTGAAGAAAATAGCGTCATCTAAGGCTACAGATACAAATATAGACTTATTTAAGACGCTCAGAAAACTTCAGGTAATTTGTAATCAAGGAATAAGTCAAGATAACCCATTAAGAAAAAAGCAAACCTATTGGTTAAAAAAGAAATCCAAGAAGATCGCAAAAAAGTTGGAAGGTTTTGATTCTGTCTTTAAAATGAACTTAAATAAAATAAAAAACTTAACAAATTGTATTAGTCATTTTCAAAATTCATATTCAATTGATGATAAAGCTTTGAGTGTTGTTGAAAAGATTGGAACTGTGGTAATTAATCATTCAATTAATAGAAGAAATATATTGTCGGTAATTAATTCAAAGTATACTTTCAATACGCTCAGTACATTTATATTGGACAATAAGTTATTTTCTCTCTGGCTTTTTGTTCAAAAAAGAATAACTACTATTCAAATTGCAATTAAAATAATCAAACAGTCAAATGAACTTTCGAATAGAGTAAACAAGGTCATTCAAATTGACAAAACTGTTGAATCAATTGCAAAATGTTCAGAATTACTTAGAAATACTGCTTCTGATTGGAATATATTTCTTCAAGAAAACAACTCTGAAATCATCAAAAATATAAATAAGGAGTCCCTTGAACAATTAAATCGTTACAAGTCTGAAGATGATCGTTCGCTCTCATCAATAAAACATGAATGGAATTGGCTCAATACTAATATTGAGAACATAATAGATAAAGGCTACAATGCATTTATTAGTTTAATTGACAACTTTAAAAAACCACTTACTAATTGCGCAAAAACATTAAGTCCAATATATAAAAGCCTTAAATCAGAACTCAACCCGAAGTTAGGTTTAGACGAAAAAATAAGAAAGAAAGTTGCGAAGAATTACAAGTCTATTTTGAATGAAGTTTCAAATTACTTATCAAAGCAAACTGATTCTCTTTCTTCTTTGAAATATCTGTTTTTGTGGCCACACAATAATGCCACATTAGTTTCTGCGATTTCAATGTATAACAGAACATATGAGTTTATGAAATCAATTGGAGTTTCTTATGAGCAGGCTGAATTTCAGATATCTAACTATTCTCTCGATTTTATGGAGCAACAATTACAGATTACCGAAGGATTTTCTAATCTTTATGGTCATGTTCAAACTAGACTTGATTGGGACCAAAGATTATTTAAACATGAATTTGGATATACCGAGGATCTTAATGTTGGGGTTGAAACCCAAGACACAATTTACATTCCAAAGTTGAAGATAATTCGGGACTCACCCATATGTTCTGGAGAGTGGTTTGATCATACTCTCGAGTTCTTATGTTTAAATGTAAATGGTTATTCGTTGATTAAGAACATTATTGAACCTGCAACACAACTGAGAATTCAATTTTTTCAGCAGTGGCTTGACATAGTTTCAAAACTTATCTTTAAAGTTGGGAATCCGATTGCATTGAGTGTAAATAAGGTCTCGGAAGAAGCATATAGATATTATCTACAAGAACAAATTTCAAAGTCACGAGAATTAACAAATTATTTTGAAAACAATATCTCAATCATGAGATATGTGGATGTGGTTGATGATCATCTTTCTTCTTTGAACAAAGAGAGTTTTATCTCAAAATTTGAAACAACAAATTCACCTAATCCGGACGAATCACTTAGAAGTGAAGATGAATTCCCATCTTTTGCTTCAATAAAAAATTATTTACTTAACCTTAAAAAAAGAGTGGATAATTTTTGTGGTGACAGCAACAAGTTTCCCAACGATAGTCCAAATATTAAAATACTATGTGATAATATTTCCACTGCATTTTCAAGAATAAATCAAAATTCAAGGGAATATGAATCTAAGATACAAAAAATTTACTCAGACCTGGAATCCCAAGAAGTTGATATTAGGAAATTGGACTCTATTATTCAACACTGTATTTCAATGGATAACAAGATAGACAGAGTCAAATGCTGGGTTCCAAGTCAATCTTTAGAGTTGCCTTTAAGAAGGGCCCTCCAAATAAGAAAAGTTATGAATGGCTGGTTGAGAAACATAATAAAATCAAAAATATTGTTATTATCCAATTTCATTGAGGGTTGCTTAAGAACTAACCTTGAGGGATCATTGATTTTTAATTCAACCACCAAAAAGAACAATGAAGATTTTGACCAAGAAAAATTCACTAAAAGCAACGAAGTATTCAATGTTATGTTGAAATTACTTGAAGATATCATTCCAAATGTTATCGATGATCTGAATATGCTTGAATCTATTTATTTAAAATATTATCAAAATAAAATGGAAGAAGTTGATTCTGCATCAAAAGAGTTAATCTTTAACTATGTAAAGTTAAATTCAATGAAAACGACTCTAATACAAAACTATGGGAGGCCTAATCTTTTCCAAAAGATTTTTAAATTCCCAAAACTTCTTCTACCAGAAAATGAAGTTCGAACCCTTGAACATTTAATACATACCTATGAAAACCTTGTAAATAACAACTCAACTTTTGCGGCCGATGTCAATGACTATATTAAAAATAATGCCATTTCTGCAAATAACCATACTATTGTGCTAGGTAAATTTTTGAGAACACTTTCAACATTCAAAACTAAAATTGAGGAAATTTTGCGATTGAGATCAGAAGGCTCGACTTCTAAAAATGAAAATTTACTAACAGAGATTGAATTGGAGAAAAACAAGCATTTAGAGGAAAATGGTCTAATCATCCTAGGTGAATCAGATAAATATTTAAAACTTGCAAATATTGAAAATTTTAGGTACTATACAATCAGAAATATTACGGGGAACATTGTCGAGACCATTTCAGGCCTGTCAGAAGAAATCAGGCTCAAAGAGGAAGAACTCGAAAGAAAAGAGGAGGAAATTGCGAATACAAATTGTTTTAGACGTTGGAAGTGGAAGAGAAGAATCAAAAGACGAAACAAAAACATTAAGAATAAGAAAAACAAGGAAAAGATTAAGAAACGTGTAAAATTTGAAAGATCTCAGAGTGAAGCAAAAATATTAAAATTAAAGAATGAGGCTAATGGAAAACTCAAACTTATTCTAACGAAGACAGTTAACTTTGATAACTTGGGTTCCTTAAATGAAGCCACTACTCTTAGAGAAGAATCTTACCTGGATAGAAGCGAATTAAATGACCTCGAGACCTTTCAGTTTGACGATCTGTACAAATTTGATGAAAGACCTGGAAGATACAACCCGAAGAATCGCAATGAGGAAATTGAATATGACCTTGATACAGGAGGTTATACAGATGATGAAAAGAAAGTTAACTCCAAAATTTCGAAAATAAGCTCTATTTTAGACATGGCACTTACAATAAACAACTCAATTAGACAATATAGGGAAATTAAGGCTGCATTAAAAGAAAGCGGCGTTGAATTTAGTTCTGAGGACTCAGGAGTGAATTTAATGGCGGGAATTAACATATTAAATGCAATTACTGGAGGCCCAAGTAATGATTTTGAAGCGATGTTCGGATCTACTAGTGACCAGAGTGGTGTTTTTGATGACGCTGACATTCTGAGTGAACTGCATGCGGGCGAAACACAAATTAGGGCCAAAAGGGAGATCGGAAGTCAACCTAGAAGTGAAATTTCAGATTCCTCATACTATGATTTCAAACAAAAAGTTGAATTCGAGCTCAGAAACTCTCGTTTGGATTTTGATTTCGATGATTAATACCGTTTGCGGGCCAACTAGAGGGGAGTTGTATCAATTAGAAATAGGTTATCAAAATACCGAACAGCCTATTCAATCCGTCATTCCTGGTACCCTGTTTATTGGTCTTCTATGCTTAATTTGCCTATTTTTGGGTTTAGATACACTCTTGTCTAATTCTTCATTTCCTATGCTTTCTATAGATGTTTCTGTGTGAGATCTCTTGGATTTTTTATCTTGCACTACTTTCCACCCTTCAAAATCATTTTGGTCAATATCGTAAGTTAAAGCTTGAATTCTCTTCGTTGATGGAACGAATTGAGATTCTTTTTCGGAAAAGGGAGGCTCTTCATTACCACTGCTTTCTGTGTCTAAAGTTGGAATAAGGGGTTTCGAAGATGTTCTCTTCTGAGACGACTTGTTTTTTTGCAAGTAATGGCTAGTTTCTTTTTTAATCTTCTGCTTGTTACTTGGCTTTTTCTTATTCTGTTTCTTTATCTGATCGGAGAAATAATGTTTACATTAAATTGCTTCAAACTTACCTTTTTCTTTGCAATTTCAGCATAAAAAACGAAGGGAAAGACAAGAAATAATATCAATGAAGTAAAACAGATGAAAATTGCAGTGGGGTTTCCAACAGACAAATTTTCAGTTAATAATTTTATAATGTTAAAGTTGGCCATTGTATGAAATTAAATTGATTTTCATAGTTTCCGCCAATATTATTTCAACCAAATTAAAAGTTAAAATGAATAAAAAATAATTGTTCAAATACATAATATCTAAAAACTAAGTAAACTAGCAAGTTCTAATATCAATTAAAGGAGTTAGTTATGGGTGATGCGAACTTTTTTAAAAATTTGAATGGTGCAAATAGTGATACAGAAGAATATCGTGATAAGGGGGTTTGTAGATTCACCTTCGGAAGTGAACACTATTATCTATTTTGTAAATTGAAAAAATTACTGGATGAAAAGGACTTTTCTATTGACGCTTTGGAAATTTCCACCAAAGTTATTGATTTGAATCCTCAACACTACACTGCGTGGTACTTTAGAAGAAGAATAATTAAAGAATGTGTTATTAATGTGTTAGAATACGAGAACAAATTCGAATTCCTTCGAGAAGAACTTTCATTTTTAAGAGTTTTATCCGAAAGGGCTCCAAAATGTTATCAAATCTGGTGGCATATGAGAATAGTGAGGGAGTGGATAGGGTTCGAAGTTGAAGAACTAGAATTCTTAAACGAGCGAATCAAAAACGATTCAAAAAATATGTATATGTGGAATCACAGAACTTGGTTCATTAATAACTACTTAGTATTTGATGATCAAATATTAATTAAAGAGCTGGATTACATTTCATCCGTCATTTTTGAAGACTGTAGAAATAATAGTGCATGGTGCTACAGACATTTTATATTTAAAAACTTGAAAAAATTGGGAAAATTAAAGCAGGTAGATTTTATTGAGGAGACTGAATACATTGTTAATTGGTTATTGTTTGCTCCCCACAATGATTCAATTTGGAACTATATTATTTCATTTTATAGCAAAATCATGGTTTCAGATAATTCAAACGGAAAGTCACTACATGGGACCCTTAGCATTAAAAACTCTCCGCAAATATTTAGGGATGTATTAGATGAAATTTACGAAAATTTCAATGAAACTTGCCACCAAGCCGTTTATTTAAAAGCCTGCCTAGCCTTCGAAGAAAGTGATATGAACTTCGTTATTGAAGCATTTAACTTACTACAAGTAGTAGACCCAATTCGAAGACATTATTGGAAGTGGAGAGCCGACAATTTGAGATAGTTGTTGTAACTGTTTATAGTTCAGCTTTCAATTAAGACAAATTCATGTAAGTCTCAATACTAATTAAACAATATTCTTATCCGAAAAGTATACTGAATCATCGATTTCACTAATTTTGTCAAAGTCTATTGTGCCCTGAACAGACTTAAATATGAGTAATTAGACTTCTAATTCGATAGTTTTACTTACTTCAGTTTTCCCCTTCAGCCTAGCAATAGTAAAAACCCTTAACATTTGCAGGCAGAACCTTATGGACGTTAGGGCTTGTTCAAATATATCTGTAAACTGAATTTACAATTTTTCATGACTATTATGGCTTTGTTCAAACTTACAACCTGGTTATTTTTCAACCCAGTAGCGCTTCTTATTGAAAATAGACGATGAATGTCGCCGTTCAAAAATAACAGTGTTAGACAGGTTAGTGCAACAAAAAAATCGAATAGGTTGTTTACTGTACTAAAGAATCTCTTTTTCATCAAAAACAATTTAATTATAACTTCAAATGTTAGAGTTATTGTGATGATCGTTTCCAGGAAAATTGCAAAGATACTTCCTGATTGATGTTTAAATAGACCAATTACGAGGACGAATATATTTAATAAGAATATCCCAAGGTACAAATATTTTGAAAAGTCCGAATAATACAGCCTTTTAACTATAGTAATAGCTTTCTCCTCGCATGTAATATTTTGACTCCAAAGAACTGATTTCTGGTCTCTATCTATCCTATTTATTTCAAAATTATGAAAGTCATTGCTTGAAAGACCTCCAGAATGTCTATACATGTCCATTATTATTCTAATCTCGGCGCATTATTATTAATATCTCGTAAACATCCGTTTAGCATGAACGAAAATATACTGGCGCCGTAAAAAGCCGAATAAATGTACTAAACATGAAAAGAATTCAAACGATCAAAGGCTAAGTATGGATAAATTTGATATCAAAAATGGAGCGTGTACAATCAAAGCTATCCTTAATTTCAAGGATAATGAATAATAAACTTCCAAATTCTTTTGAATTCGATTTCACGAACCATTCAAGAAAATCTAATTTCCAAGCAATTAGTTACCAACCGAAAAAACATACCGGCGAACTGGAGTTTTTAATTGATGCATCTAAGTTGTATTGTTCGGTATGTCCAGGTTTGGCGAGCCGTTTAATATGTAAAATCGTAAATTTGACATCGGAGATTGAGCATACAAAAACGCATCATGAATTTTTCTCTGGGAAAATATGCCCGAAATGTTTTTCCGTGTTTTTGCTCGGGATCAACTGTAAACTCTCAACAAAGAGTATTACTGGAAGAATTAGAAAAAAGTTAAAGGTGAAATTAATAAAATTAAGTAAATTGAATAAAGATCAGTTTCCAAAGTATACATTCAAAAATGTTACAATTTCATGTAATATTTGTGGCTTTAACAACAACCATTACTTTTGGGAAAAGAAAAGAAATAAGACAGAAAGAAACACGACTGTAATGGTTAAAGATGAGCTCGAAACCATCCTTGAATATTCGAACTATATTTTGAATAATACAAACTCGGAGTCTCAACACAGATCTCCTCAGGTTTGCAACAGGAAAAGTTCAATTAAGAAAAAATATAATAATTCAAACCAGAACCTTAGATTTTACGAAAAAGCAATGGAGGCGGGGAAAGCTACAAAAGAAAAATGTAACTCGGGCATTCTAGTTGAACCAAAGGTGAATACAATTGAAGGTTCAAATAGCAATAAAAATACTGAAAGGTTCAATACATCTAACAAAGGAAATAGTTTCTACGATATCCTTTCTATGCTTGGATGATGCGGAATTTTAATATATGTTTTAATACTTGCAACAAATTAAAAAATATCCCGGTGATTTTTATCTTTGGCACAACAGGTAGATTGAATCGAATATTTAACTAATAAACTCGTTATATTTATTGTCTTTAGCTTCGGGCAAAACTCGTTTATCCGTTGATATCTGGAGATATCTAAAAAGTAAAGTAAGTTAATTGAAAACCTGTCATTTTGTATTGAAAATCGTCCTAGGGGTTAATTGCTGAAATAGTCAACTGCGACTCAATGCAACTTTATAAAGGGTTTGATATAGGAACTGCAAAAGTATCTAGGAAAATACGCGATTTAATCCCACATCATTTGCTTGACGTGCTGGAAGTCGATGAAGATTTTACAGCCTCCAAGTACATTGAACTTGCAATACCAATAGTAAGTCATTATCGAATAAAAGGAAACCGCCTCATCATTTACATTTTAGATCAATCAACTAATTAAGGAATCCAAAATTCCAATTATAGTAGGTGGTACGCATATGTACCTGAAGGCATTAATTTGGGAGTCAATAATTGACTCTCCAACGGAATCTTCCGTAAACCCTTCAATGAAAGACGAGGAATATTCTGAATTTACAAATGATGAACTATATGAAATGTTATTTAAAATTGATCGTGAAAGAGCCCAATCACTACACAAAAACAATAGGAGGAAAATAATTAGAGGAATTGAGGTCAGTTGAATAATTAATCGATATTGTGAATTTATTCGAAGCTTATAATCTCAGATCTACAAAAGGAGTGGATTAACTTTCACGGAATCCGTAGATAAATATCCTTACAAGGTCCGATTTGAAAACAGCTTGCTATTTTGGATAAAAAATAATAGAGTGAAGGAATATATCGATTTACGAGTCGACAAAATGATCAAGGTGGGTTACGAAACAAGAAAATTACAAAATCATTCTAAACAACGAACTTGCACTAGGATGGGCTGTTGGATGAGGTCTTCTTGCTAAGAGAAAAGCTTTTGAGCTGTAACAAGTACACCGGTATATTACAAGGAATTGCATATAAGGAATTTACCAGTATTCTCAAAAGATTTTCCATGGTAAAAGACGTACCAAATGAGGAGTTAAGAATATGTATGGATGAACTGCGCACGAAAACTTTAAAATACAGCAAAAAACAAGAAAAGTACATCAAAAAACACTTCGTTGGCCATGATCTTAATGTCAATATATTAATATTTGATGAAGAGGTTGAAAATAATCAGAAACTGGACTTGGAGGAGTTTTCTATCAAGAACTCTTCAATCATAAATAACTGTTTCCATTTGGTAAATTCAATAAATAAGAAAATTTCCAAAGAAAAAAGAAATAATTCGTCTTGGGACAGCTTGATTTTGGCCAGAACATACAAAATTATCGACAACAATCTTTATTAAATAGGAGACAAACTTCTTGAAAAAGAACGTGAAGAGTTACTACTCGCACGAGAAACCTCACCATCACTTGGGGCATTATTTTCGCTCTTTTCCGCTGAATGCACTTCAATTGCATCATTATTCACGTTATTTACTTTGTTCGAGTCACTAGTTGAAAAGGGATGAGATCTATGATTTAAATGTCTTTGTTTCGAGTCAAAGTAGTTGTAGGCACTTGAACCGCCAAACCTGTTGTTGCGATGACCTCCAGTAGTTTCGCACCTGCTCGGATGTCTTTCTCTTTTCATTGAAAAGCCATTTTGTTCGCGGTAATCCTGTTGATCCCTGTATCTTCTATCCCTATTGCCATTATGGTAAGAATAACGGCTTTCATTAGTGTGATGATACCTATGGACTCTACTTCTACTTTCATTTCTATTAGAGCCTTCGTACTTATTGTGTTCACCCCTATTAATCAAATTTTCACGAAGCCATTCCTTTAAATCTTTGGCATGCTTCCTTATTTTTAGGTAGCCTGCATGAATCTTGCCTTTAAAATGGTCATTCAAACGCTGATCATTATCGGTTTCGGACAAGAATGCGGCACAAATCTCACAAGGATGAAGCTTTTGACGATACATTCCATTTTCAACGTCCTCTTTCGTGGCAGATATCTTCATTTTCTGTTGGTTCAGTCTTGTTAGATCCTCCATCCTTTTAAGCGAGCCGTCAATATCACCACTAGCACCCAAATCATCTATTTCCTTCATTATTTCTTTAATTTCAATATCAAGTGCACGAATATTCTCATCTTCGAGCTTTGATCTACCCGAGAGTTCCGCACGAACTCGATTTCTTTCAATCTTTTTGTTACAATCATCCACCATTCCTTGAAAAACTCTTAAACTATCTCTTTCATATTTGTAAGAACTCCACTTTTTCTCACGTTCCGCGAAGTATTTCTCTCTTAGGACTTCCGAATGGATATTTTTGCAGGGACCCATATAATATTTTGTATTTTCGAATAGCTCGTGAGGACACAATCCACACAAATAAAACTTGCAAACATCATCATCATGAACGTTCTTATTTTCAATAGGAGCTTCAATTTCTCCCATCAAATATTCAATTTGACGTCTTATATCATCCATTGTGACAAATTTACCTCAATTCACACCAATTGACGTATATTTTGAATTACAAAACCGGCATTGAAATATTTAAGTTGCAAACGATCGAAAATTGCGCCCAGTGCCCAATTAATTTAAAAAAAAAAAAAAATAACAAATATCTTTGTTTTCGAAGAAAGAGAAAAGAGGTCAAATAATTTGACAAATATAAAATTATGTACAATAATAAAGAATAATTGGATAGGGTACAAAGAATAAGTCATCTCAACTTGGAAATCAAACAGTGGTTTGAAGAGAAGCAAAATTGCAAATAAATCTTATCCAAGGAGTTTAAAAAAGAAAAAAAAGAGGGTGACTGCAAGGTATTTACATGATTACTGAATTGTTATAAATTGTATATTTTTATTTCCAGAAATTTTTTACCGCCTCCTTCTATTACCCCATATTACGGTAAGAATATCGTTCATTCCAAATTTAATACTGTGTTTGAAAATACCATTCCTCAAATAACACACAATGAGGGATATTAACTTCTCATCTGGGTCTTCGGACAACTTGATGAGAAGTTCAGCACAAAGGGAACAACTTCAAGAACAAAACCGGATATTGTTTCCAAGCCCTTACTTAAATTCAAACAGTACAGTACATGATTATAGATTTTTGCCAAAATTGGTAAATGGGGCCGAAAGTAGTACTCATTTGACAAGTACAAGTAGACCTAGGAGTAATCTAGACTGGAAACGGCCAAATTTTGGACTGATTAAGGCTACTGAAGGTTTGGGGAAATCTCTAATTAAAGATTCAAGGAACTTAGGGATCGAGAAACCTTCACAGAGAGGTTACGAGTTTCCAGTAACTCCGATTTCACAAGTCTCCTCTGTCGAACCTTCTATTAGAAATGAGATACCGAGTATTAACTATAAGCAGCTACCGTTACTACCCCCAAACAGGTTAACTTACTTTGAAGCAAAGAATACTGGAAAGACATATCCTGATACTACTCGCCACGTAAGCGTTGGCCGAAGTAATTGTGGAGCGCAGACGGAGGCTCAATCGTGTAGGAAGAGATCTTTACAACAGGTATACAAACATAAATCTGAGCAAATTGATGAAGAGGAGTTTTTTGATGCAATAAGTGATGAAGAGGATGATAAGTCAGACCCTTTTATCAACTCCAATAAAAGGGTTGGCACTTTACCTCCACACAAGAAGACTTATAGCCAAACACCTTCGACAGTAGCTCAAACAGTAACATTAGGAACCCAAACTAACACTCCGAATAAAATAAATGGTTATGGATTACCATTATCCTTTATTGAAGATGATTTTAGGCCAAGCCAAACCCCGGTTTATGATTTCTCTACTGATAAGCTTCAAGATATTCAAAAACAAAGTTCAGCGGTTGGAATACCACAGTATTCTCATCCCTATAACTTTCCCAAAGCGCATCAAATACCCCCAAACACTGATTCTATTTCTAAACAGGCCCCTTCTTCCATTCAAAGAATAAGAACACCCTTGAGGTACAGATCTAGTTTACTTGGAGCCTTGTCAAATAAGCCAGACTCTTCATGCAAAATCTTATCTGCTGCCGAAATGAAGAAGGTATTCTGTAGATCGAAGAAACCGATTGGTAGTTTGAAGGACTTTGTGCACACCGTAGAAATTCGAAAAGAAATTGTTGAACCAAAACTAAATTTCAACTTCAGTAGGATTTTGGATGAAAAACCAAATAACGATTTTATGTTGGAGATGGAGTTTGAGGAAGCTTTTCAAAGTGGTGAAATTACTGAACCGGAAATTACTAATGAAAAATTATTTACTGCTAAAGATGAGAATGATCCTCAACCCTTAAATATTGATTCTCTTGGTAATGACTATTTGAAAATAATTGATAAGGTTGATTCCGTTGAAGAACAGCATACCGCAAACGACAGCTCGCTAAGATCCTCTGGTAATTTACTTGAAACCTCTGAACAAAACTCTCTCGCATGCGCAAATGCACCAAATAGTGAAATTGATACCAGTGATATCAATGATACTATTCGAAAGGAAAAGGAAGATTCTCATGAAACTGACCAGATTTCCAAGGATACTCCTCCAGAAGACAAGGATACAGAACAATCCGAACCAAAGAGAGATCAGGCTGTTCCCTGGTGGCTCGCTAACGTCGATAAGCCTAATTTAGTTGAAGTTGATAATGATGGAGTGTTCTTAACTGATGAAGATGAAGACTCGAAGGTAGAGGGGGAAGAAAAGCCTCCCATTTCCCCCGTTGGGTTATTTTCACTTCCCGTAGCGGATAATTCAAATTCACCAAAGAAGGAAAACTCTTTGTTTTCCTTTGCAAGCACCGCTCCAGCCTCTGGTATTTCTGGGACTTCAACAGACTCATTATTTGGACCCTCCCTATTCCAAACCAAGATGATTGAGAAGAGTAGTCCCAAAAGTTACCAGCTTGATGTAAGCACGCAGTCTCCAAAAATCTCGCAAAGCCTATCTAGCATTTTTGTATCTAAGGCAAATAACGATAACTCAGCGGGTTCTGTTTCACTTTTTGGTGTTAAACCCAAAGAATTTGAAGATAACTCTGCAACTAACACGACAGAAAACTCGACCTCGAAATTGAATTCCGAAACTGTTCAAATAGCCTCACCTTTCACTTTAAAACCAGAGCAACCACTGTTTGCCAAGCCAAGCCCAGATGAAACCGGCAAGTTACAAGAAAATAGTGGAATTACAAAGGCTTCAGAAAGTAATTCAGATTCATTGTTAAACTCAGCCTTCCCCATAAGTAGTGGAGGTTTATTTTCTCAGAAAGTGCCCGATGTTAACCAATTATTCGGTACTAGCCCCTCTACCTCGACTCAAAATCTATTTGGTCCCAGTAAAGCTTTTGATATAACAAAATCTGATGACGCTCCACTTGGTACAGTTCATGAAAAAGGAAATAACTCTATTCCGATATTTGAATCGAAGGATCTTGAAGGTAAAGATACAGTTGGAACTGCTTCCGCTGTGCCCCCAACCTCCAAAGATAGTAATTCATCAGACTTGAATGCTTTGAATAGTTCCGCTGAACCACAGAAAAACACTCAAAGTGGACTATTCGGAGATCAATTTTTCAATTTCCAAGGGAGTTCTGGTCTCGCTACTTCGATTGGAACATCTATTTTTGGAAGTATCACGGAAGACGGCTCACAGAATCGAGTCAATCCCATGTTCGGAACTCAGAATTCCGATGGATTTGTACAAGGATTAAGTACAGTAACGAGTTCACCGATAACCTCAGGCTTGCAGTCAACAACTGGGGTAGGTTCAATTTTCGGTATTCGACCCGTCCAACCTTCAAGTCCTGACCCAGCTCCGAGTTTAATGAGCTTCAGTACTAATAATGGAGTGAGTTCTGGTAACTCTATCCCGAGCCAAGTAAGCAATAATCTCTTCTCACAAACTCCATCCGTGATTGTTGAGAATAATAGTTCGAGTCCATTCATCTTTGGGTCGAATCCCAATAAGCCCCAAGATCTACTTTTCTCGCGGCCACCCAAAGCAGCTGAGCAAGTCGAAAACCCACCCTTATTCGGTTCTCAGCAGGGGTTGTTTAATCCGCCGAATAAGCCGGAGGCAAATATGTTTCAGGGAACTTCTGGAATCCTGTCAACTACATTAGGCTCAAATACTCAAACTACCGGACAACCCTCTGCTGACACAAACTTATTTGGATCGACTCCCCAGAACTTACTCGGCGCATCCCCACTGATTGGGAGCAATGTTTCAAATCCTTTTGTTGGTCATTCATCCAACCCAGTGGGAGGGACTTCTCACAGAAGAAGAATTGCTAGAGCTAAGAGATCTCACTGACATTTAATTAATTAGGCGCAATTGATTATCGTTAATCTGATAATCGTGCATTACCAAATGTGTTCTCAGTAGATTATATTCTAATTATGTGAATAGCCTCACTATTTTCTAAATATTTAACTAATGGTATGGGTCGAGAAAATCAAAAGTTTGGATTTGACCATTGTGATTCGGGTGGAAATTGCAAACTATGGAATTGAGAAAGAACTCCGTCTTTCCAAATACCCTGTATTGAATGTCCCATTGCAAACCTCAATATCCCCTTTCCATCCTTTCTCCCATTTGCCCACTCACCTTCATAGACATTATTATCCTCTGCACAATAGAATATTCCCTTTCCGTGTCTCCTGTCGTTTTCCCAATATCCCTCATATCTGTTTCCATTTGCGTAGGTGTACACCCCGAATCCGCATGCCTTATCCGCAACCCAATTTCCCTTAAATCTATCATTATTGGAATAGAAAAGTTCGCCTTCACCATGTTTCTTCGCGTCCAACCAGTCTCCAACATATTTATCACCTCTACTATAAGTTAAAGTTCCCTTTCCATTTACCTTCCCATCCTTCCAGTAGCCTTCATATTTCTCTCCATTTTGATATGTCAAAACGCCATAACCCTCTTTTACATCATTAACCCATTCTCCTTCGTAAACATTTCCACATGGAAATATATAAGTGCCTTTACCATGCATTGACCCCTCGAACCAATCGCCTTCATAAACTGCAGAATCAACATAGACATATTTCCCGTGCCCATGCATCTTCCCATTAACCCAATCGCCTTCATACTTTTCAATGATTTGGTCTCCAGTACTACTTACATAAGTTACAGTACCCTTCCCATGCCTTTTGTCATCTCTCCATTCCCCTGAATAAATATCCCCATCAACATACTTATATACACCTCTCCCATGCATTTTACCATCAACCCATTCGCCTTCGTATATATCTCCATTGTTGAATGTTAACTTACCATATCCATTTATTTTGCCATTCTCCCACTGTCCTTCATAAATATTCCCACTAGAAAAATTTGCTTTTCCTTGGCCATGGATTTTGTCATCAACCCACTCACCTTCATAAGAGGCTCCATCTGCATATGTGAATTTCCCAATACCCTCCCTCTTACCCATCACAAAATCCCCCTCGTATTTTTCATTTTTCGAGTAAATCAACACTCCTCTTCCATGAAACAATCCACCTTTTATATCACCAGAATAAGAATGACTTGAAGCTTCCATATTGCCCTTTTGCATAAATTTATATGAAATAACGAATTTCTTGGTAATTTATAAATATTATATTGTGAATGCTTCTCAAAGTAACATAAAATTAGTTATTCTTGATTACTCACTCTCAGTTACTATTTTGAGTACTTAATACTTCAGTAAAATAAAGGATCACCTCCCATAGATTTGGTAATATGGAAGAATTTTAATTATTGGCTCTTAATTTAACACGTCAGTATGATGTGCTGCTGCCACAAGACTTAAATTGCATGCAAATTTTCCCCACATTTGGCGCCATACTGTTGCGGTAATTAGAATAGGTAGTTAAATAGCTATTTTAATCTGGATTTTCAATTATTTCACCTTTAAAGTCGCATAGTATCCCAGTTTGTGTCCCTTGTAATATTTAGCCGCTAATGTTGACTTTATCGTATATATTTATACCTCTTGAAATCTCCTTATTTTGCATTCAATGAAATTCTATTCAAGTAAAATCATTCTATTTCCATTAGATTTGTTTTGTTCCAAAAACTAGATATTTTTGAAACAAAGAAAAATTAAGAATCCGTGAATTTTCCCGAATACTTTGGCGCACATAAAAAGGTAGTATGTAATATTAAATTCTACCTAGGTGATTCGAAATACATAACTTCAAAAAAGAGTACTATTACGGGATAACCCTTAGCAGCGATAATCTCGGCGTATTTTGTAAGTGCTCAGGACTGCTATTGATTATGTATCCCCAGGCTCCTATTTCACCCTCCTTGCAATCGAGATATAATTCAATTAACACTGGCGAATTAGATAAATTTAAAGGAGATCGAAGTACTGGAGACAGTGCTAGTATGTCAATAACCTCGTATATTAATGTTCTTGGGACACCGGGTTCGCAGGGCTTCACCAACTTTGAAGGCGATGATAATGAACATACTTTAGTAAAGAACCATTTCGGTGTTTCAAAAAGTAATCTCAGACCAACCTCAAGTAATATAACAATAAATGACAGGAATGGTTTAGAACCCAATGCAAACGAAAAGTACGATCGAGGAGACTTTTCTAGCACCCAAAGAAATCAAAAGCCTAGTAGTATAAATATTAAGATAATGGATAAGCCACCAGCCAGTACGCCCCTAACAGTGTTCCAACCTTTAAATTATTCTCAAAGCGTCGGTACAGTTCCCAGAGGTCTTCATCATTCCCCGCAAAATAGATCCAATCCAAATAATGTGCAAAATAGTTCTTTTATTAATACTCAAAATGCTCAATATTCACAAAATGCACAAAACATGGCAATTCCGCCTCCCCCAAAGGTCCCATTTTCGGATCCTTTCTCAAGTAACAAAACTTCTGATGGCGAGCGCTCGTATTCTCTAAATAAGAAAATGCAAGATAATAAGGAGAGACTTGAACAATTGAATATTTCCCATTCCAAATTTGCATCTATCGGATCTCCAAAAGAATTAAAACCCTCCAGCTCTCAGAATAGTATGTTTGTTGCGAATCTATCGCAAAATTCGCTCGATACAGGAAGAATCTCAGCTCCTCGTAATATTGGGATCCGAGAAGCGAACTCAAACAAAGCTAACAGCAGGTCCAATCCAAGACTTCCTCCGAAGGCTCCTGTAATAGGTTCCAATAACTCATTTTTGTTCCAAGCATCTCAATCAACTCAAATAAGTCAGTCCAGCCAGGAACTGCCCCAGACTGTCACAAAGAATCTGGATTTTGTCAATGAGAACTCAACAGTCGGGGTGAAGGATATGGTAAGACCTCCAACTGCTCCAACATTCCTTCCTTCAAACAAAGTTAATATTAATCACAATTTGAATGATGACCTCAATAACAAGACTCCAAGTCAAACTTTTAACGGAGCTTTTAAAAACCAAAGCTCGCCCCTTGACCTTCAAACAAATCCTAGTAAAAATCATACTTCAACTCAATTACAAACGATTCGCCCCCCAACTGCTCCAAATTCATCAAAGTCTGCAGCGCTACCAAAGGTTGATTTACTTATAAGTTTAATGGATAAAACAGTTGAAAGCAAACGTAAAGAGTTTGAAAAGCTCAACAAACTTAAATCTGCATTATCAGAGCTTGGGGACTTCAATAGAAGGTTACTGGAAGAAAATACTAGATTAAAGAGTGGTAATACGAATTGCGATTTGCATGAAAGAGGTGTTCTGGGAAAAGAGCCAGTTAATAACTCTGTGGATTCCGCTAATAACTATCACACTCCATTTAGTTTTGTAAATACTCCCTTCATTATCGAAAGTCAAGATCCCGATTCTCAGGTTAATTCTTTGAAAACAATCATAAATAAAAAGAACCTGAGAATAACAGAACTTGAAAAAAGGCTTTCTTGTGGAGAAATTAAGAAGGAATACTCGAATTTTGAGGATGGAATTTGCTACTCTCTTCTAAATAAACTCAAAATTAGAGATGAATTACTCTGTAAGTCTCTTGAAGAAATTGAAGAAAAGGAACTGGGTAAAATACTTGAAGACGTTGATAAATGTGCCTCAATTATTTCGGAGAGAAAAAACTCTAAACTAAAGACTGTTGCTAATGATGTTATTAACCAAATAGAGTTCAACTACAAGGCCCTCAGTGTTACACTCGATCACCTTTTAGAACAACAAACTACGACTCTGGAAAACATTAAGCATGAGAACAAAATAGGAACTCAATTCGAGGACTCTCAATCAAAAAACCACTTATATGCAGGCGGTGATAATATTCATGATTCGAATTTTGTTGATTACTCCAGTATTTCTGGAAGCCCAAAAAAGCACTTGGGAATACAGAAAACACAGGGAAATAAAATAGAGTATATTTCATACCAAGTAACCGAAAATATAGGAGGCAACCCTCACCATGTTGACGCATTCCCTGAACGCCTAAATACCGAAGATCATCGAAAGAACATTGAGGATTTTGAAAATAACTCAACTCGTTTCAAAGCTGAATTTCGGGGCGAGCAAACAGTAGAAAACTTACAAGAAAGCAGAACGGATTTTGCCGATAAAAACCGAAGTTATAAGACCACTAAGGTCATCAATCACGTTGAAAGTCATAGTTCTCAAGGAAACCTAATTAACTTCGATATCCAAAACGATGGAGTAAATTTCTCGCATCAAACAGGTATTCTGACCCCAGAAACTCAAAGAGCCGAATTGGGAAGAGAAAGTCCTCGGGAGATACTTCAAAGTGATCAAAAGGTTAAGAACTACCCCGAAATATTCAAGGATGAAAAACAAGTAACATCTACAAATGCAATTCAAAGTGTTCCTCAAAATAATATAGATCCGGAACAGAGAAGCCAATATTACTCAAACTATCAACAATTCGATGGGAACTACGGTGGTACTGAAAATTTTATAACTGGAAGAGAATCAGAACAGATTTCCAATGCTCCTCCCCCAGTACTCGCGGCATATCACGAGGGAGGTCTGGAGAACAATGATCTATTTCAAATGAGCCCTTCAATGAACTTAGGATCATATAATGAAGAGTATTCATACTATCAAGCCCCGGTAAATTATAGCAATATATAGACAGAAATGAACTTAATGAATTAAGTAGATATAGATAATAGAAACGCTTCTACGTATAAATCTAATTCAACATAACTTAACAACTCTGTTCTTTTGAAGCCAGGTCACTATTCTTGTGGCAAGGCCTCGACCTCTGATGGAGGAGTTCTGTGATAGGGAACCCAGCTGAATTTTTCATCAATTAGAGGGGGCCCTGAATTTCCAGAGAGTCTGAAAGTCGCTTTAACGAAGTCCTTATCGCAGAAAAGATAACCTCTGTCTTTAATATTCCTCAGAATCCCATTTTCTTCCAAGACTCTTGCTACGTCTTCTCTTCTAATGCCAGTTACTCTCACAACTTCATCCACGAACTTCCCAACCTCAGTTAACTCTGCAGGAGGTCCAGATCCGCTATTTCCAAGTGCTTTGTTTTGCTCATAAGTATCCAAAATATAACCGGAGAGCCTCTTTATCCACCAACTGTTGTAGATAGCTCTTCCTAGGTCCGAAAGTGGTCTCTCTGGGTGTCCCCACTTTCCTTCTCTTAACGAAAGTTTGTAAGAAAGATCCACTAAAAGTTTCCCGTATCCTTTTCTTTGATAACAAGGTAATGTTAGAATACATGCCAGATTGTAATGCAACATAGAAACCTTTTCTTTTGAAAAATACCCGACAATGTGGCATCCCTCTTCATCAACTTCAGTTACAATGTAGAACAGAAAAGGCTCAACGTCATACTGAAGTGTTTTGTGATCTAAGAAGAGCTTGGCTAGGTAACACAAGTTCTCAGCATACTTTCTTGTCAATGCTCCGTCAATCTCAAATATGGAAATATTATCTTTCCGATAAATCTCATTTCCTGGAGGGTGTCTCAAAAGGCATCTAGTTATATGTCTTACTAATTCTTCTTCAAAACAAAAAAAATCCAAGCAATACTCACAAAAATGCAGAGTATCTACATTTTGATACTCATCTGGGAATGGAGAAAAATACCAAGTATCCAAAATGAACTTCCCGATCCTAATTCTACCGATTGTCCTTAGTCTTGTCGTTTCTTCATGGTCTTGAATTGCCGAATGGTCCATTCCTTCATGTTCATCAGGATCCTCTCCATCTGAAATGTCCAAAATCCCAATATTTCTCCTCTTTGATCTGTTTCCAGATTTGCTCCCCAAACTCGATACTCCCAAGGAAGAAATATAATTGATTCCTTGCTTCTGAAATCTTTCAAATAAATCTGGATCATTCATCTCCTCAATACGAAATGAAAGTTTAATGTTTTTTCCCTGTACCCACCTATCCAGACGTCTATTTAAACCCCTGAAATGAACATAAAATTCGTAATCTTCTTTTATTTGCGACTCGTCCTCTGCGGAATTAACTCTAATCAAAGAGTTATGCTTACTTTCTCCTGCCACCTTTTTGTCAACCAAGTGAGATAGATGGGTAACATGAGTCCCACAAAGCTTCCAACCTATAATTCTAGCAAGCCTATCTCTTCCTTCTTCCTCAAATAGTGCGAGTACCCACTGGTTTACACTGGGGAACCCTGAAAGTGAACTATTCTCAATCATATCATCTTCATTCGGCTCTTTTATATGTTCTTCAGGTTGGTTTTCTATCAAGTTATGAGTTCTTGACCGAAACTTCTTCCTTTGGACCTCGGTTATTTTGTTTTCCTCTGAAGTTTCTGAAATATTCCTCGAAATATTACTTGTCTGTGATCGCTGAGCAGTTGAAGATCTTGATCTTGAAGTCATACTATTATTTACTTTGACCCGTCTTAAGAACCAAATAAATTTAATATCAACAGATTTTATGACCCTCAGTTTTTAAGATGATGACGAATCAAACATGTGATTAATCGGCTCAAATTCACCTCAATTTTCTATTAATTATCAGAACGCCACAATGCACTTTCTTTGCGCTACGACAAATAAAGCAATGAAGTTTTCTAAATAAACGTTATCCTCTAACAAGACTCGACTTATTCCAATCAAGGCGCAATCAAATATTTAACTTAGAACCTAACGAGACGTAGTTTCTCTAATTGCAGAAACTTCCTATTTACATAGATTTTGGAGAAAAAGATCCACAATGGGTTAAAGAGAAATCAGAACAATATATCTACTTCATGAAGAGACGAACAATGAGTGCAACTGTTTGTCATTTCAAGTAAAAATTACTGTAATTACTAATTTGCCATCAAAAATCCGCCGAATGAATCACAAACAGCTCTTTTCAATTCTCCCAACTCCAAAGAGGCATTCACACTACTCAATTAAAGATTAGAAAATCCAGAAAACTGTTTAACACCGAATTCTGAAGGAAGTTCGATTCTAACACTTGTATTTAGTATTTGAATTTAATAAATTCAAGTCTATGTATGTGTCTTTCCCGCCCGATACCGATATCGAAGACGTAAGGCGTAGTCAAGTACTGAAAAATGTAAAAGAAATAGTAAAAAAAGGGTAAAAATAGATAAGATAACTAAGAGAGGGATAGAAGCGGAGGGATAGATGTATACAAGTACGTACTTATATAGTGAGCAAATAGTCACATTAAGTGGCAGAATGTGAGTATATACATTGCTGTGCGGACTGCCATTCACGCAGACAAGTCCAGACAGACCATTGCACAAGAGAGTTATTTGTGTTGTGTAAAATCCTGTGCAATCTTGGTGAAATAGTTATATTTAATATTTTTGTTGAAATAATTTATATTTGCATTATCACTGGCCCGAAGAACTCAAGTATTATCCGGCTTTGGTAGCTCATATCGTCAAACCTCCGGCTTGTTTTGCGTAGGATTCTATTCATTCAAATTCTTGATTTGGAGATATATGCAATACTTCTGGACCGAAAATAACTTGAAATATGATTGAAACTGAGTCCCAGAATCATTCTGCAGATAACCAGTCAAAATCTGACTATCTGGATAAGGACAGTACGTTGAACAGTCAAATGAATTTAGATACCCAAGTTGAATCTAATGAGCAAGATTGCGGCTCGCCAGATATCAAATTTGCCCTTAATCCGCAGGCTTCTGTACTGGAAAATGATGTTGGAGTTAAGGACGAAGATTTGAGTGCGGATAATCTCGGCGAGGATGCCTCGGAAGAAAAGCCCGAGGTAAAAGAGAAACTAGAACCCGTCGAACAAAACGCAAACCAAGATTCTGAACAGGATACCAATATTGAGGCCGATAAGGTAGCTGCTCAAGTTGAGTCCAGGACGAATGATAATTCCCTTCAAACCAATACAGAACATTCCGGCTCCATTAGTACTCTCGAATCTCCTCTTCCATATAAATTGTGGATTGATGCAAAGAGCAGAGACTGGATTCTTGAATGGCAAACCAAGAACGGGAGATGGAGTGTCCGTAAGTTCAGTTGCAAGCGATGGGGCAAAGGAAAGGCCTATTCTCATGCAATGAATTTCTTGGCTTCATTGACTTCTTGTGGAATAGTCAAGGATCCCAACTTCGTTCACCAGCTGGCAGAATCTGGTGACTCCACTGCGGAGGCAATTGCTCAATCTAACAGATCCGTGGAAGACGAACTTGTCTTACAATTTCTTTCTCAACGCGATGCAATGGTAAGTTCGGATAAACAGAAGGCAGGATTTGGCTCGACTTCCGGGTTAAATACATTAGCAGCAATAGCTGCTGCTGCTGCGGCTGCAGCAATTGCTTCCACTCCAGCCAAGACTCAAGTCCCGATCAAAGATCATTCGACAACCCAAGCAAGCAATGGTACTAATCAATCACAAATAAGAGGAGCGGTTAGAAAGAGTGGAGTCCCCGGCGTATATTGGAGCCAGAAGCCACAGGGATGGAGAGTTGTATATTACACAGGTAAAGACCGTGAATTCGAATACTTCAAGGTTCCAGCGAACGCATCCGAAGAGGTTATTGGTGAAATTTTAGAAGTTGCCAAACGCTTCAGATCACAAGTCACGGCTGAAGGGCGTCATTTACCAAATGGTTCAATTGGATCGGGTTCAAAGAGAGCAAGAATGGCTGAGAGGAAGGCCGCCGCCGCTGCTGCTGCTGCTGCTGCCGCTGCTACATCAACAACACCTTCGGATACATCAAGACATGCACTGCAAAGAAATACGCACTTGTCCAATGAAGGAATGGGGGAGTTCATTAGAAATTCATCAGATTCACCTACAAAGAGTCCCTTAGATGCTGATCCACTCTCGCAATTTAATAAGCTCAATCCTACAAGTACTACGGGTATGCAGGGTCCCAACGGAGCTGTGGCTCCGGGACCATATGATTGGTTCTATAACCCATTTTTCATGAATTTATATGGGAACTACTCCGCTGCAAGCCATGCTGCCGCTATGCAACAATGGGCAATGTTCCAGAGTTCGCTTTCTCAAGGTACAGCCTCACCTCCATCAGGAATATCTACCCAAGCTGATAATTCCACATCCCAGGCAAATCCGATATTGAACTCATTCATGCAAAATCCATTCATTAGTCCTTTCGGACTGCAAATGCCACCCATTGTGGGCCAAGGTCCTAACTTCATCCCTCAGATGTCCCACGTTCCGACGCTGAACCCAACTTCTCAAGTTGGAATGAACATGTTTGGACGTTATTATGGCATTCCTTTGTCCGGTAATCAGGTGTGCCAATCTCAAGCAGCGCCTCAAGTTGCCCAAAGCCCCGCTTCTGGTGCCCCTACAGGAACAGACTCTACTGCAACCTCTTCTCCTGAGTCTGTTCCTTTGACTGACCAGGTTTCTCCCACTCAACAGGTACCGACGGATCCAGACCTACCAGTTCAACAACCCGCTCCAGTGGAATCGGAAGATGTAGTATTGCCCGAAGTGGATGAAGATCTTTCACTCGTGGCTGAGACAAGCAAGCAATCCGAGAACCTGCTTGAAGTGGTTTCAGGCAGCAACGAAACATCCAATTGAAGAAAATAATCGTTCAAACCTCCAGGTCATGTTTATTATACTGAGGATATAATATTCGGTATATATGCATTTACGCTTTATTTATTTTCTTATAAAGAGTACTCCCTAACTGTTCTTATGATTGGGAGCAGATATTGTCAGGTCTGTCGCACTTTCCATTTCTAGATTATACTGACCTTTTTCGTAACTTGTATTTATTGATTCAAACATTTCTCTTGAAAGGAACATTAAGAAATTATCTAGATTCTCTTATTTAGACGAACCGGTTATCAATTTTTAGTCATCATTTTGAAAGGCTGTAGAAATATATATATCATTGTCTGCCAATGCGAGCAATCCCTTCGCCCTCTTCCCAAAATAACTCTCTTTGTTTGATTCCCTTGGGTTAGTGTGGTTAAGTATCCCAGGCATCGAACCTAACAGAGAATATCTCCGAAATAACATTCGCTTTTATTTGACCTATTCCTGCAACTTCTGAAAGTTCCTTTTGTCCTGCATTGGCAATGTTTGAGATGCAGCCGAATTGTTTGAGGAGATTGTCTGAGTCGTTTTTAGTTATCCTAGGCATGGAACACAAAGCATCACTGATTCTTGAGTAAAGGTCCAGCGAAAGAGTGCCTCTAATACACTCGCTTGAAGAGTTCTCGTGAGACTTAAGCGTCTCCAAAATTTCTGCTGCTTCCTTTGGGCTCCATGCCAAAAACAAAGTCATGTTATGGTCGAGACAAACATCGGTTATCTCTAGAACCGCTGGGTCAATTACTCCAGAAGGAGGTAAATCAACCAGGCATAAAACAATTCTAACCTTGTAGTTTTTTTGTAATGACTGTACTCTTTTTCTCAAGTATTGGTTATGCAGTTTATGAAATTTAATGCTAATGAAAATGACTGCATCATATTTCCCCACAAGGTAATCAGGAACAATATTTCCGAATATATATGAGACGTTTTTTATTTGAGAAAGTACCGGATTGCCCTTTTGTCTAAAACTCGCCACAATTACTTCTCCTGCCTTTTCATCAAAGAATTGAGGCTCCTCTTCCTCGAAACTAACATTGGGCATATTTCAGGAATTAAGAAAATCCTGACCAGAAATTTAAAGGAAAATGAGGGTTTTGTCTCCAGCTCTCATTTTGATTCCTGACTGTATTTGCACTAAATTTACTAACAACGGTAAACTTCCTGCTCGAGACTATTATTCTAGATCATCTACTCACTCCTGAATAAAAAACAAACATTCTAACAAGGAACTACCTTAGAAAAAACCAATCCTTAGGCTCCGGAGTATATTGGAAAGAGAAAAAAGAATCAACTTGTAGGGCTGAAACCGGCTCGCTCCCACCTGAACGAGTGTTAATTCAAGGAGCCAGAGTATCTCGATTTCCCCACTAGAATAATCAGAGTCTCCGAGAGATTCTGCGATTCCGAACCAAAAATAAAATCCTAAATATCCAGTACATGTTTGCTCGACAGCCCTTTTTTACTGTATACAGTTAAATATGTCTCAAAGGCGCAAAAAGGCCAGGCCCTTTGAAACAAAAAAATCGACAGCGTGTACGTCTGGGTATCCTATATGTATATTGAAATAACAAGGCACAACTGAATGTAAGGTACATTCCCAAGTTTTAAGGTGTGAGTGAACATTTAGTGGTTTTAACTTTAAAAAGAATTTTCGTGCAAGGATCCAAACTCCCGAAATATGTCAATTGAAGGTGCAAGATTAGTTCGAGTGCACCCAGAAAAGGCCCTCGAATTTCCACTGGTTTTATACAGTTCTGTGACAACTCCTCTGGTTCTGGAGAATGTAACTTCTTCAACTGTGGCATTTAAAATCAAGACAACCGCTCCAAGAGGGTACTTGGTTCGTCCAAGTAGTGGTTTGATCCAAGCAGGACAGTCCAAAGAGATTCAAGTAATCCTTCAACCCCTCCAGTCCGTTGAGCAGGCTTCTCCTTCGCACCGTTTCCTCATCCAGACGACAGCTTGTGATAGCAGCATTGAACAACTGACTAAGGATTTCTGGCAGGAACTTAGCAAGGAACAACTGTTTGAACACAGACTGTCAGTAATTTTCAAGCAGGATAATGTTGGAGTAAACGAACTACTCCCTGGTAGTACAGGTGGTGCCTCTTCTGGCGTTTCTCAGGGAGTAACTGGCCAGACTCTTTCTTCTGGAGTAGGATCTTCCCTAAGTAACAATGCACAGCCCAATCTCGTGGATTCAGAATACAGGAGTAAGTATGACGAACTTGTTCAGTATTGCCTGGCTCTAGAGAAACAAAGTAACGAACTCAAAGAGGAAGTTGTCTCTTTGCGTGAGAAACTCGAAAAGTCGGAGTCCAAACTCAAATCCTCCGGACAAGGCAATATTGCACAAGGGTTCGAGTTTTGGCATGTAATAACGATGATTATTGTCGCAATTGTTGCTTTAAAACTAATAAACTACTTCTAATCTAGATTATTATATTTCTATATCGGGGCATTAGGAGCAGTCCTAAAGTCTGTATTAGCCAACTTTAAATCATTTACCTAGAGAAAAATGAATTAATCGGCCCCCTTTGTTTTAATATTCTATGGATCATGTCTCACTTTTCTTTTTGTCCCGGGAAGTTTTCGAGTTCGAGCTGTCTTTTACTCGAAGGATCGCTCGTGATGTAGAACAAATCATTGATAATTAACTTGATATTTATCTATTCATTCTTTAAATCCTGAGGGGCTAGGATATTAATAACATATCTCTTGCCAATATTGCAGCGGTTTCTGTTAGAATTTATAAAGTTTCAGAGTTAATAATTATCTGGTCCCAATTAAGCGTTAAATGAGAGGAAAGGCTGTTTATTATGATAAATAACATCGAAGAGAAGTTCGTACCAGACTGCAGTCATAATGACGAACGTTCACTTTCAAGAATTAGAAATAAGATTGTATTTGATTACAGACCAAAGTTCATAAATTTAGCAGAATGTGTGCAAAGTGATGATCAACAGATCCACTCTGAAGACATTATCCTCGGAAGACTAGTCTTCACAAGGAATGGAAATTTCATGTTTCTTCAGTACAGCAATCAAGCAGAAGAGAATGATCGAAAATTTGTACTTGTCCCCTGCGAAATATCTGGAAAATTTAATTCGACTAAAATGCTGAAGTGCTGTGAAACAAATTCTTGTTTCGTTTCTTGCTGGCTAACGATAAAGAATTGGAGTGTTATTAAAGTGAGTTTTAGGGATCAGAAAGCTCCTATTAGAAGTACCTTGCTCAGCAAGCACCTCAATCCAGTTTATTTACGCAATAGTGAAATCAAAAACGTCACCTTTTTGAGAAAAAGACTATTATGTTTCAGTACTTTGTCAATATCATGGGTCTCTCCTCTATATTCTGTAACAACTCCGGTCGAAGTTGGAATTAAAGGGATAAATTTATCGGGGCTAGTATTGCATGTTTCTGCAGTAATAAGGCATAGATCTCCCGAAAATCAGGAAAGTTTTAGAATTCACAGGGAGAACGATACTGAAATGGAAATAGATCCCGGAACTGAAGATCCAGAAATGCCCGTCTCAAACGTGAATTTTCTCTTTGGTTTGGATGAATACCTCAGACCCGCGGAAAACTCAGTTAGTGACTCGAGTTTCTCGATTACCATTAACTCTTGTTCAGATGGCCGAGACCTCGTTGTTTTTTTCCCTGGAATGAGCCTACTTTTGAATAGATTTGCCCTTGATTGGAGGCATGTATATTTATTCGAAAATTTATTTCCTGGATCAGTAAGAATCCACGACTCAGAGGGGATCCAACGCACAAAGGAGTGTCTAATAGCAAGTAATTTGACTTCAATTGCTGTGGAGATCCCTATCAGAAAAATAGAGAGGCCAGTTCTCGAAGTTCCCTCTCTAATTCAAATTGACAGGACGTTCGGGTTCGGAGTCTTTGAATCCAATACCGGGCGTGTCCCAATGAGAATTTTCCTCCACAACTCAAATATTCACGAGATTTCGCTCGGATGTTCCATTGTTGTTGGATCGGTATTGTGGATTCGAAACTTCCGAGTTATAACTAAAGAAATTATGCTAAATCACTCATTTCAAATAGGAGCCGCCGTCGAATTATATTCAGACTGGGGCCTTGAGAGTCATTCATATTTATTAACGAGGAAGAATTTCAACAGTAAAAATACGATTTGGGAAAGCACTCCTCTGAACTTACAGACTTTTGGACACGAATATCTCGAGCTAAATGATTTTAGCAATACAAGTACTATTGTTTTTAACCATCCATGGGACATTAGGAATTTATGTTACCATCATTACGGCCTCTATGTCGACGTGGCAAAAATCGTTGGGTTCCCCCCTGAAAAATGTCAAATACTCCCTATTTTGATTCTTCAAATAATCACAAACTCAAATAAAGATTCGCCAGTTACTGTTTCACAAGATTTTGAAATAATATATCCGGATGGGTCAGTCACGAGAAAGGACTCTTCGTCGCTAATCTGCAGCAATAATCCTCACTCTCATTTGAGAATTACCCATCCAAGTCAGATTGTGGAGACGAGATCCATTCCAGTTGAGAATTCTCCAGATTCATGTGTAAATACAGATCATATGTTCTGGAGAATTGCTTCCATTGAAGAATGGGTTGAAATGATCAATGATTTAGTTCAATCACAAAGACATCCCTTTTCCTATTCATTCATGTTTGGAGTAACTTTGCCCATTGAATTTCTATACTACACTAAAAAGGAGCTTGGAACACTTCTTTTAAGAGAGACGACTAGGAAAAAGAAAATCCGACCTTTTTCTGCTGAAATGTCAAATATCAGTTCTTTATGTCTTAATGAAATTAAAATTCCCATATACGTGGGTTTTTTTGCAAATTTCTTGGCTGAAATCGTTATGGAAAAATATTTTGAACCTTATCTATGGCTTAAGAATGTCCTTTACGTAAAGACTCCCTCTTTAAAATTTTCGCTGAGTACAACCTATCCTTTGTTTATTGATGGAAAGTCGGAACTGAATTCAATTTTTAGGTCCGGATATACAAAATACAAATTTGAGAGAAAATTAGTCTTTATTAAAAAGGCTTTGGTGAGATTTTACAATACGAAGATTTCACTTTTTGCAGATATTTCAGACATTATTTTTATGAACTTTGAGAATTGTTTTACTAAACCTCTCGCAATCGAAAGAGTCCTTCCTGAGGGCCAAGTTAAAGGTGTACTATTGTTTATTTGCTCTAAGGAAATTGTGAATTCCGATGGAAAATCTAAATTCTATTTCAAATGCCTCCCTTTTTTCAAGTCACTTTCTGAGGCAAAGAATCGGGATTATACAGCAGACTTCAAAGTTCAAGAATCGATGTTTGAAAAGATACAAGTACCACCTCACTGGTACACTTTTGTTGGGACATCTAGATTTGTACTACTCCTTGATAATAAAATTGGGTCAAATATGCAAGTAGTACTTTCAGAAGAAAAGGAAAAAGAGGTTCTTGAGACGATTAACCCATCAAACGAAGATTCTCACCACCTTTTGATAAAAGAGCTCAGTCTCCCTTCTCAGCTTTCCTCAGATGCACTCAATGATACGAAAGACACTTCATACATTGAAATAAAATTGACTTGTAACTGTGATGAAACTATTCTCTGGCCAAACTCCTCTAAATTCCCATTTTTACTCAATAGCCATGATAAGTCCACGGAGGTTTCTTGTGATATCTCCGTCGTAGATATTAAATATTGGACCGAAAGGATTTCAGAATGGGAATTCGTCTCAAAAAAAACCCCTCTAATTTACAGGTTCTCAAATAGTTTAAGAACTGAAATCATGCAACTATTTGCTAGTAAACATCCTTCTTTTATAAACAGTAGTGGGAACTTCGAAGCACTTATTTCCCTTTCTGATTTTAAGGTGGTTGATATTACTCATTTTAAAGGGTACAATCCTCATGGTGTTTATGGGAAGTGGTCTGTTTTAAAAGTTACATCCTGCCAAGATTCAAGTGTTGAGTCTGATTCTAATGACTTACTCAATATATATTCTATTGCGGACCCATCATGGAATTCTGGTTGGTTAGATATTTGGTTTTCCGATTTAGAATTTCGAATACATGGAATTCAACTACTTATTCCAGGGGAAATAGTTTCTTTTTCAAATATAAAGGTTGAAATTGTTCAGCACACTTTTCCCCCTATAAATCATGTAACTAAATTTTTGAATCCTATTTTTTATGACTTTGGCGTTCTATTACGAGGAAATTCTAATAATTCTTCCAGGAATGGAAATTTTGTGATAGATCCGGAAACAAACCAAAATAACTCCGAATCCGAGAATTCAGGAATTGAGAGACCCAGATTCCAGGATGCCCCGAGTATTTTCAACAGTGGAACGATCATTTTCAAAAATTCGGTCCATAATTCCAAAATAAATTCTAAAATTGGACAGGATCCACAGGGCCAAGACTCGATGACTTCAAATGTCTCCCCCCTTTTCTCGTTTGTTTATCTTTCACCTACTTCTTTTTCAGAGGCATTTTCATATTTCCGCTTCAATATTAACTATGAAAAGCATATTAATGGCATTAATAGTGAACCCGGAAACTCATATATTAACATGGATATTCCGAGATCTCCGAATGTGAACCTCTCTATTGAACAAAATAACAATAACAAATTCAGTCGTTACTTTTCTTTTCTTAAAGATACAAGGATATCAAGACAGCCATTCAATCCTTTTATTGTCCCAAGTCCGTATATTCTCGCTCCAGATGGGGCTCCAATCACAAAAGTATTTTGTTCTAAAGGAAAAGACTGTCAGAATTCATTCCTCGCATTTAACAGAGCATATTGTCTAAATGCTGAAATAAACATCGACAATCCTCAGACTTTTAAGCCCTCATTCAATGAATATTTAAACGAGATAGGAAATTTGAACATTTTGGATTCAGATTCAGTTTTCACAATAAAGGCTTCGATACTTCATGTTCACCGAATTATTGCTTCCTGGTTTTGTCTTAACTGCCTTGAAGTGTTTGATGCCAATGATGTTTGTTCCTGTGGAATGGACCATTGCAGTGACCCAACATGGAAGTCAATGTCAATTTATTTGGTGGGATCTCTGGAAGTGGAATCCAATGATTCGAGTCCCAAGTTATTTCCCTTTGTTATGACAAATTGGAATGTCATGAAGTTCCTTTCATTTGCAGATCAACCGAGTCTCAAGACACAATCTCCGAGGGCTCTATTTAAACGTATTATTGATTTGGCTGGAGTCTTTTGGAGGAGTATGGAGAACCCAATATGCTCTGAGAATATGAGAAATTTTTACTCATTTGGAGAATGCTTTTTCGACGATGAAGTTTTGAATATCATATATCGAGATAGACTCAGATCTTCCGAACCTTCAGGGATAATCGGTCAAGTTCGACTGGTTTTTGACAATGAAGAAATAAATATTCCCTCAGACCCCATTTCAAATTTAGAAATGGAGGTTTGTTTGAGATATACTCGTACTTGTGATAACGAATCGTCAACTTTCAGATATTTGCATGTTGTTAGATGGAAATTCGGAAATGCCAGATTGGAGCTGGCAAATAAATTGAAAGAATTTAATTGATTAGATCTATAGTTTAATCAAGATTATCTATTTAATACTCCCCTTACAAACTGCGAGTTTTATAAGAAGAGAGAGAGTCATAACTAAGGACATTAAGATGTAAAACAAGATTGAATATAAATTTGAGCCCATCTGTAACTCTTGAAGGCGCACGTAACTATAAGGAAAGTTCATATTTTTAACTCCATTAATTAAATCTATGGAGTACAAAGCTTTAACGGGGATGTGAAAAATTGTTGGGATAATATTAAAATTTGTTATGTTTGCAAAGTAAACCATAAAATTCTCGTCGGGAGTAAACAAATGAGCAAATTTATAGAGACTTGAACTTGAAAATATCCCAACAAACATGAGATAAAAACCATATAAAAGAACGGAAGAGCCTTTTTTTTTAATACTCGTTAACTGGAATCTCGGTACTATCTCAATTACAATAGTCAACAGCGCTCCTACAAGAAAAACTCCAATTAAATCCATCAGTAGCCGATAGAGACTAAACGAGGTACCGACAATGTCCATTATTGAGAACTTTGCGATTTTTGGAATATTTGAGATGCTCACAAATGAAATTATTGTCAATAAGAAAAGGCAAAAAATCGTGATAAATATTAAACAATACATATTTATTGAATTCTTTCGACCCAAGCCAACAACGGACTCCACTTCATACTTGTCCTTGATTTTCTTGGTGAGAGAGTACAAGTGGCTGTACGTAATTCCAAATAAGAGAGATCCAATTGCGGATCCGAATAAAAACACTACATTCTTCAATGTGTATAGTGCTAGGTTTAGATTTAATATATATGTATCGTAATTGGTTTCATGTGCTGAAAGGTCCTCGTACTTCTCGAAAAAAAATGAGGAACTGATTTGATAAGAACTGTATATTTCACTTATAACTTTTGTGAATAACCCGACTATAAATATTATCCCAAATATTATAGCAATTGTTATATTATACCTTGTTTTATTCAATTCTCTAAATACTTTGTTTTCCAGTTGTTCGAAGTGAAGCCTATCTTGTAGAATACCTCCAAGTATTGGCCTTTGGCTTCTGTAGATAATATTTCTGATTGTTGATATAAATAGAAACAGTGACATCGTTATTGAGGTCGCTCCCAATCCAATCCAGATGTATCTAGAGCTCGAAATAAATGTGTGTTCATCCTCTTTAATATATAGGACTGTGACAATGGAAGTTGCAAGAAACGACCCAAAGGTTTTGTAGCAAGATGTGGCTCCAAATAACTTTGCTATTTCTGAGTTCTTGATTCGGTAGTTCATTGATATGAGTTGAATGGCAGGTTCTAAAGCTCCAAATGAAATTGAAAATAGATATCTACAAAATAAAAGAGTAAAAGAGGAGCTCATAAACGGTTGAATGATAGAAACTGAACCCCAAATTAAAAATGATATGCTCAATATCACAGAGGGCTTCAAAAAGTTGCAGACGAGACTCCAAAATAAAAATCCTATACATCCAACCACATATTGCGAAAAGAGGGCCCATTCACTACTCAAAGAACTCGACTTATCCTTCCAGAAATACCCGAGTAAAACCATAAAGTAAAATAATCTCTCAGAGAATCCTTGTAGCAAGCACATAAAAAGTGTGAACCTTATTGACCTTAAGAGTGGTTTGTTTTTAGCAATTTGAGCATTTTGATTATCTTCACTGTAGTCCGAAATAAAATCACTCGAAGCCGTCTCCTCTCTAATCATCATAACAATGTTGAGTTACTTCTTGGTTTATCTCCTTTTTACACCTTTATATCATTAAAATACTAAAATATGTAACTAAATTACCGCCCAAGTTTAGATCTAACATTAAAACGACAATTTGATCAGTTATTAAACTTCAAAGAAAAAAGGGTATTTGAACAACCGAGACGAAATTACCAGCACAAAGGCATGGTATAAACTAAAGGTGACTAGAGTAATATTTACAGGGTAGATATACTAATCTACAACACTTTTTAACCTTCAGGCGATAAAGTGCATGTAGTCGAAGCCCGTAAAGAATGAAGAAGTATTGAGAAGGGAATAGACAAAGTTACCAGTAAATTGATGATAACTTATTTGAGAAATGCATCCAAAAACCAACTTTTGTTTATATAAAACCTGTAGATCATCGGTTAGAACTTCTATTAGATCTATGTGAACGGGTTCTATGAAGGTTTCCGTTTTGAATAGATAATCCATTGTTGAAATCTCGAGATTGTCCTTGTCTCAGCATTCTATTTCTTCCTGAACTATCCGTTGAATTTCTAACTATTCTATTTCCACGTCCGTCGTCTTCAATCTCTTGGATGGTTTCCCTGACAGTTCCATCGGCCAACCTTTCCGTAGTTTTAGTTCTCGTAACAACTCTTCCATTTATTACGCTTGTACTTTGGGAAACTGACTTTGAAACTCCCCCTTGAAATCCCATTCCACCACTAAATGAAGATGATGTGAAGCTTTGCATATTTCCGAATCCTGAACCTGAAAGACCAAAACTTCCAAAAATCTGTGAATGAAAATCATCAAATGGAGATTGTCTACTGCTTCTGGATCTGGAAAAACTTCTGCTCCCTCTAGTTGGCTCTCCAAAGCCGTGCAATTCCCCGAAAGATGAGAACAAATCAAATATATTATTTGTACCGAAAAATTCTTCAAAAATTCGACTGGCATGGCCCATACTAAAATGCCTATCGAATCCATGAAATCCGGATGTAAAGTCAGAAAAGTCCCCGGAAACTCCTCCTGTTCCATATTTGTCGTATCTATCCCTTTTTTCTGGATCAGATAGTACTTCATAGGCCTCAGCGATCTTTTTAAACATTTCTTCCGCCTCTGTTCTGTTGTCAGGGTTTTTATCAGGATGCCACTTTAGGGCAAGCCTTCTGTATGACTTCTTTATTTCGCTAGTAGATGCATCCTTTTTGACTTCGAGAATATCATAATAATCCATGATCTCAAATTTTTGAATGAGAATTTAAAGAAAATCAAACATATCACCAAAACTAAATTGAAACATTAGTGGGCGCCAATATTCCCTCGTTAAATCCCGGTATTAATTTATTGAAATTGCCCGAAAAAGCTATATTGAGAAGCGAAAGAATAAACGATGAATCACGTCCGGAATGAGTACTTGGTTGAGGGATACACTGTTTACTTTCCATACAACGCATATAAATGCCAACTTGACTACATGCAAAAGGTTCTTTACTCATTAAAAAATAAAAAACATGCACTTTTAGAAAGTCCAACAGGTACCGGAAAAACATTATGTTTATTAGCATCTACTCTTGCATTCCAGAGACAATTTCTTATTAATTATGGATCGCTCAAAAAACCTGTGGAATCTTCTTCCTTAGCCGGCATCATCAAATCAGAAGGAGGGTCAATAGAGGTTGTTGGAATTACATCCCCACCAGGAATCTCAGAAATTAATAGAAAAGATGCAAAAACGGATTTATTTACCCCGAGAATCATTTATTCTTCAAGAACCCACAGCCAGCTTTCACAAGTTATGCGTGAGTTAAAGTCTTCGGGTATTTCTGAAAAGTTTACAATAGAACTGTTTGATACTGAGGCAGAAAGCAAGCTCAAACTGGAGAAGGGTTCCTCAAAGAAACGTCCTGTAGCAAAGGGTGGAAAGAAACTCTTCAAGGCCACAATATTAGGATCCAGAGATCAAATGTGTGTCCATCCAAAGATTTCGAAGTTTAGGGGGAATGCTCTAATAAAAAACTGTAGAAAAATCACCAAAGAGGGGAAATGCAGATACCACAACAATTTGAAACAGGCAAATATAACTGGAGTTGCTGCGGATATTCAAGATATTGAGGAATTGAAAAGTATTGCATCGTCTTCGGAATCTGGATATTTTTGTCCCTTTTATGCAACAAGGGAAATTCAAAATGTTTGCAATATTGTTTTACTTCCATATAACTATTTATTAGATAGTATTACTCGCCAGAACTTAAAGATGGATCTTACAAATACCGTTTTGATTTTAGATGAGGCTCATAATATTGAATCTGTTGCGGAAGAGGCATATTCATTTGATTTGAGAGATATTGATTTGGCACTTTCACAGAAAGGAATTCAAAACATTCTTGAAGCAACAAAACTGGGACTACTCCAGGAAAAGGAATCCGAAGATGACTCAGATCTTGATATCTCTTTTGATATTGAGGTTGCAGTGACTCTTGCAACTGGAATACATCTGCTTTCAAAAAACTTAAAAGAAATTCCTTGTCCTGTTCCTCCTTCAAACACAGGATTTAAATTCAAAAGCTCTCACAAAATGGGAGAAATCAACGGAATTACTTACCCCGGATCTCATATATATACATTTTTTGGCTCTTCCGGATTCGGAAAGGACAACTTCCAGGTAATTGATGAATGTCTCACCTGTATGATTAACTTCGGCCAAAATCTGGTCGGCACAGGAGGAAATGTTTCAAATTTATCGGATGTTAATAGTGTTCAAATTAATGCGAGATTAGGAGCCCTGGAAAGATTTCAGAGATGCCTTAGGTTAATATTCAATGAAACCGTTATGAAAAATACTCAGTGGTTTAAATTGTACGTTCACTATGAGCCTGATCAATACAAAGAAATAAATACCTTTGAAGGAGATATCCAAGACCAAACCGAGGATCCAGATTCTATTGAAAATGGTTTGAGACTCTATCTTAGCTTTTGGTGTTTCAGTGCAGCTGCTGCACTTTCTTCCCTCGTATCATCAGGGGTAAGGTCAATGATTATAACTTCCGGAACACTTTCTCCTTTGGATACCTTAGCCCAACAATTTACCTGTTCAAATGTCTCATTCGATGTTTTCCTTGAGAATGACCACGTGATTGACAGTGAATCTCAGCTTTGGGCAGCTACTATCGAGAAAGGTAGTGGTATTAACAATACACAACTCATCGGTTCTTATGAAGCTCGGAGTAACCCTTCTTATTTCACAGCTCTAGGAAGCGTTGTGATGGACTGTGTAAAGCGGATTCCTGATGGAGTCCTTCTGTTTTTTGGCTCCTATACTTTGATGGACCAAGCAATTAAACAGTGGACTGATCAAGGGATTCTTGAGCGAATTAAAGCCTTTAAAAGCGTGTTTATTGAGCCTAGAAATTCATTTGAACTTGGCTCTGTATTAGATTCTTATATGGAATGCCTTAAAAAAGGGGATTCCTCCCAGGTGGATACTAATGGTAAAAGCAAAAGAGGAAATTTGACGGGGTTTATTTACAAGTCCAACAAGATCTTTTGTTCTGGCTCACTCCTAATTGCAGTTTGTAGAGGAAAAGTCTCTGAGGGGATTAATTTTTCGGATAATGCTTGTAGAGGAGTGATTATTGCAGGGTTACCATTTCCTTCAATTACCGATCCCAAAGTCTCTCTGAAGAAGCAATATATGGATGAAAGTAATATGGATGGGCGGCAGTGGTACAATCAACAAGCAATAAGAGCTGTGAATCAAGCTATTGGGCGTGTTGTTCGCCACAGAAATGACTTTGGTGTTATTATTCTCGCAGATAAACGTTTTAATCAACACAATATCTACACCAGACTTTCAAAATGGATTAGAACCCAAACGAAACATTTGCCACAATTGGATTCTAAGTACCTTGACTCAATTTCAGATTTTTTCGAAAGAAAGCTATTTACAGGAGTGCCTAAAAATGGCTTTCAACACTCTGATTCTCAGTTTGCTGTGGATAAAACGGTAAAACAGATTCGGAATGTTGGACAGATAAACAGAACTCAGATTCAAATGAGAAATCCCTCGGTTGTCAGTTTTCCCAACCTAAAAACCGAAATTAACACAGTATTAAGGCAGGTAGATAGTAAGGAAGAGCTAAATGAGAAGGATAGTTCCAATTCCAACAGTGATACGATACCAAGGCCCATTCCGGGTTTGGAAACAAATATCACCATTCCATGGAAGAAAGTTAAAACAACTTCTCACTCAAATTCTCCAAAATCATTTTGGACCTGTGCTTCCCCCAATGGCGAAAAGAGTAGTCTTCAAGAGAATCAAAAGAAGACAAACCTCAATTTTGTTCCAGTACAAGGTATTAAAAACCAGTGTTTAATGAATAAGGCTAAAAACATTCTTAGAATAGATGAATTCAACCGTTTGAAACCTTACTTGGAAAACTTGAATAAAATTAATTCAAGTTCCTTAAAGATTATTGCTGAATCCCTTCTTCCGAACTATATTATTGATGAAGGTGAAATTTCTGAAAGGAAATTTCTTTCTCTGGAGCTTCTTAAGGAACTCCCAAACAAATATAAATTTGAGTTTGAATCAATCATTGAAAATACAATTTCAAACTCTGACCTAATGAACGATAAGGCTTTGGTTGATGCCTTGGAAAACGAACTTTGACCCTTTATCTTGCACCCTAAGCCAAAACTGGCTTATTCACAGTTCAACCGGTTTTACCATAAATAATTAAAGTTAACCAATTCTTTTTTATTTTCGAGGTCTATATTTCTTAAATTAATATTGCCTAAATGTATTTTGTTTTCCTTTTCCGAGTTAAAGACCACTTTCCTTTGGCTTCTGGATTTTTTGATACCGAAATCCCTCCTATGATTTTTTTCACAATCCTCTCCAAATAAATAAGAACTTAGGTCGGATGTATTTGACCAATAAATAGTGTAGTGTCCATCGTTGGAGGGCCATTTCTCAATGTAAGCTTGAGTTGCAAAGTACAATTTCTTCATTGTTTCCAGAGCACTATATTGAGCTAACTTCACAACTTCATTGGAACTTTCTTCAAAGATTTGTTTTGAAAAACCTCCATTAATGAAGTTTCTATCTGTCTCATAAGGATTCACAAAACCATACTCATCTGGTCTACAGCCATATTCTACGTTAAAGTATTTACTATTTAATCCTTCTTCATTTTCCACATTGACAGGATGGAAATATGTTGAATTTTCACCAACTTTTGATTTGTAAATAATGGAGTTGAATTGAATATCACCGTTATAGTTTCCATATCTTCTTCTTTTCTTCATACCGTAGTTTCTGTTCATAATGGAGGTTTCATAGTCATTTGTCTCCAGATTTTCGATTTGTCTGCCTATCTTGCTTTTATTTCTGGCTTTCAACCAAAGTTGCTTTGCATACTCATAAGCATCTTTAATTGAAGAATGCCTACTCAATGCAACCCAACCAACATAGGAGTTATGGTATCTAACTCTGTAGCCAATTTGTCTCCTGTCAAAATAAACACCCGGGATAGATGGCATCAGTTGAGCTTGAGTCTCAACTTCGTGAAGAATACTCCTTTTTCCATTTCTATCGACCGCAGTAAATTTGTCCAATCCAGAGGAACGAATTTGGTGGTGGTAACATTGAGGAGGCATTATTCCAGATTCGCTCTCCTGGATCTCATTACGAAAAAAACCAAAATCTGTGTGAATATGAGGATCAGAGATAGACTTTTGCTGAGATTGGATCTCCCCGATTTCATCCATTTCATTTGAAAATATCTCAATCTCTTGGTTCTCTGAATCTTGATTAGGCATAGAGAAAAATCCATCATAAGGATTATGGGTTACCAGAATATCGTCTAATTCTTCTTGTCCCATAACTTCACCCATACCACAAATTTGGGATGTGAATTTTCCTCCCTGCAAGATAAAACACGGATTCAGTTCTTTAAGGACCAGGGTATTACCTTCACTCCTGAACAGTGACTGGCAATCTAACTGACTATTTTCTTTATTAGCCTCTACCTCAGACTCAATTTCATCAATCATGATGATTTTCGGCTCCTCATAAACTTCTTTCTGGAGAATAATTTCAGATCCTTTTTCAAAATGATCGACCATCATATTCAAATTGACGTACAACCAGAAATATTGAGGGTTTCAAAAGTTCTGGGTTGATTACGACAGAAGTTTAAGAGTCAAATAAAGAGGTAATATTTTTGAAAATTGAACTTGTCATGGGAGTAATTGCAAATTTGACTTCACTTTTTATTTATGCACTTTTTTGTCAATAAATGACAGAACCCACACTTTAATTTACTATGTTAAAAAAACACAAATCTTTTTTGTGAAATGTCAAATAAAGTGTGTTACTAGAAGCTTGTTTCTTTGAAAGAGGTTTGCAACAGTTTTCAAGTTACTAGCGAACACTTTGAAAAAAAGGCTGTCTATTAAAATTACCGATATCTAAATCTAATACCTAAAGTATTAGGAAAATGCAATAGCTATTAAATAAGTAATCAAGAAACAGCAAAAAAAAGATCAATTGGTTCGTTAATTGGATTGCAATTTTTGGTTAATTCCGTATGATCATTTAATAGCTGATCGGAAAATGTGGAAGTAATATCCGGAAGGTCCACGAAATCTTGGTATTGAGAGGAAATAATGGGAAATACATTTGATGAGTCGTGGACAATGTTTCCGGGTCTGGGAGTCTCAGAAATATTTTGTGATCCATGAATATTCTCTCCGTTTTTACTTACAAGATTATTTGTGGGTATATTTGCGTTTCCGTTATTATTAGAGTTTTGAATTGGATTTTTATTGGATTCACTATTTATCTTTCCATTCCTAGTAATTTCTTTCTCGTTACAGATTTGTTCTTCCACCATTCTCAGAGGCGAAGCACACTGGAATGAGATTGATAAGTTCTGAGAGGGGGGTGTTGAATTTAAAACGACATCCGAATTTTCTGAAGCTCTACTTGGTGATGGACTGTTTTCTTCAAGGGCCTTTAATAATGGTTGAACCTCACTCGCGTGCATTAAGAGGTGTTGTTGGATTACAGTGTAAAAAGCTCTATGATAAGAGAGAGTGCCCTTGGAATTTCTCACTTCTGAAGATTGATCTCCATTATGAGCATATGGATCAACTTCTTTGTATCTGCATTGGCTTCCCCGGGATTCTTTATTACTAGACTTTTCCGAATTTCTAGTATTCAGGTATTCATATACTGTAGGAGAACTAGCCATTGGTTTTGTAACTCCTGGTATGTTACCATCTAACCAACTGAGATAAAGGCTGTTGAGACTTTCAATTGGAATTGATCTAACCAAGTTCCAGATAGAATTCAAATAGCAGTTGAAGTTTGAAGCCTCGAATTCCATTCCCAAGCCTAGTTCCAATTCTAACATTGACTTAGAAGATGGAATTTTATCAAGTTTTTCAGAAGTTCCCATGTTAACACCATCATCTTGAGTTTCCAGGTAGATTCTTTTTCTGGAAATTTTGGATTCTTCATCTTCAAAGCACTTCAAGTCTGTCCTCAGCTTTTGTCTTCCCCTTCCTCTAGTTTTTTTTGCATTTTTAATGTAGATGGAGTTATTATAAGATATTAGTTCAACTGCAGAGTTGTTACATTCATTCGAGTTCATAAAATAATCTGGATTGCCAATGCTTAACTTTTCCACACAATTGTTTCTTTCGAGAAACAGAGCCTTATTTTGTATCTTTAAGCCATCCAATCCCTGATCTGATGGATTGGAAACATTTTTATTTAAACCATATTCCACAGTATGGAGTCCCAGAACCCCTGGGTTCATATTTTGTCTGATACCCCTTTCCTCAAGGACTCGAAATACTGGGGTCATACACTCAAATTGTCCATCTGGTTTCTTTCCTCTGTATCTCCATTTTTTTATGTGGCTTTCGATATCCAGTGTTGAAACCCATAATAAGCTACCCAAAGGATATCCCGCATCCAAATATTCCTCAGGACACATCTCCATGCACCACACTTTAAGAAGTCTTTTAATATACTTCAACTTGTTCATTGATTTAAGTTGATAGTAGAAGTCCATTAGTCTTTGTGGGTTGCTACTTCTTGCCCTTGGATCTAAATGATATGGGGGATCAACAACAAACATAAATAGGAGCACCTTCATAAATACCGGCCCTAAAATATTCTTCTGCTTGTGATGATTTAAAACATCCACTTTATGGCAACCATTAAGCTGCAATTTCTTATTGAAGAAGTAATATTTACCTCCTCCTCCACTCTTTAATGCTCGTTTTTCCGTACAAAACGCCAAAAACCCTGAATTTTGCTTCGAAGTACAGTTTAAAAAGTAATTCTCAAACTCCTCTATGTTTTTTTCCTTCCCCAAATCGTCTATACTTTGTACAATCGGGATTGGACAGCGACTTGGAGCATCCCTTACAATTTTAAATATTTCAATTACACTTGGAACAAGCTTTAAATAACACGTTCTACTTTTTGTGAATTCAAGCATTAAATTGGTCTTAAGAACTTCCAAATATTCGTTGTCCATGTATCTGGAAATATCCTTAGCTTCTGATGATCCATCGGAACGCATCTCTTTAAAGATCGTGTCAGTTACATTATAGATTGATGTAGGCATTGCATTATTTGGATAGTTAGTGGTATGGTGGTTAATTTTTATCTTATTATTGGAGATGCTAGAACATCCCTGAGGTTGAATACTAGATATCATGTGGTTCCCATCATCCTGCTTTTTTTCTGAATCCAACAAGAGTTCCGGGTCAATAATCTGCTCTTGGGCCCCCCGACAATTCACCATCTTGTTCTCAGTTTGAAACATATCATCCGTATTGTTCGAAAAGAAAGAGTAATTGAATACTTCACCCCTACAATTGACTTGGATTCCATCTTGAATTGAACCTTGGGCCCAACCCAATATCTCCATACTGTTATTCGATAAGCAAGGGATATCCTCAGAAATGATCTTTTCTTCTTCAGAGTTACCTTCGTCAAGGCAGGCCATATTCATTTGGTCTTTAACCTTATTGTAGAAAGCATTTAATCCTATTCTCCTCCCGGTATGTATCAGAGGAGAGTTTATTTCATGAAAAGACGCAGGAGAAAGCGTCGAAGGAGTCATGGGAATCTTGTTTTGTCCATCATCATCCCAAAATAAGAAGGATGATTTTCTGGTATATCCTTCATTGGTGTGTATCATTTCTAATTGCTTCATCAATTTTCAACGGCACCTGATTCTTGGAAATGAGAAAGCAGGTAAATAATCAATATTCAAATTAAAGTAGCTTTAATTAATAGACCTTATCCCTCTTAAAAAACAGCTTCTCATCTAAAGCTATTCTTTTTTAATAGATTTCCTATCTTTTATTCGTTTTACTTTTCCTTTGGTTTCAACTCAATCCTAAAGAATTTCCTTGTTTGATTTCATTCCACACATAAAGCCATTACAGCGCTTTAGTGAGGCTCATATAACTGTGTTTAACATAATTATTGCACTATTTAGTGCCTAATTACCCCCACAACACGACATAGTTTATATATGATAAGGCTAAAGGAATTATCCTATAAGTAGTATACGTTGTCCATTCAATATCCAAAGTTACCCTCTTAGTTTCCGGTACTACCAATGATAAACCTAAATAATTTATATTTGGGTATCCGGTATATGTTAATTATTATTAATGGAGCCTATTGTTCCATTACTGAAGCCAGTACTATTCCAAACATTTTAATACATTGAACCCAATATATAACATTACTTTTATTGGAGCTCCAGAAAAGCCGTAGGGAATAAAAAATAGTGAGTATATCTGGGAAATGAGTTGAATTATATTCTTTCTTTAATAATCTCTAAAATTTACTATTCCTTCATTGACTTCTCCAGATGTCCATTCCGGAGTTATTTTAGGGGTCCTAGATATATACGAAGGAATATATCAGGAGATTCAAACGTGCATTCTGGAGTCCCGTGGACTCAGACTAGACACAAAATGAAGACAAAAATGCATTTCAGGTCTATTAATCTGCACTAAGCGGGTGTATTCCAAGTCAATTCCCCTAAATATCTCTCGAATAAATGATCTCCTTACTCAAGATATGTCTAAATAAAAACCCCCCCATTTTAGTTAACAACATATTAGTCTCTGAATCCCAATATAACTCCAATGTCTCAAATTTTGGCCCCTCCCAGAATGTTACAAATAGACTGTTCGCAAGTTTGCACCTAAAGATATAACGGCATTTTCCCAACAATATATTTTCAGAGGGCAATGAGGAATCTCACTAGGAAAGTTTTGACTCAAAAATAGAAATTCTAACACCTAGATAACGGGGTTTCCTGCTTCTCTCTACCTGGCTCAAAACCAGATATTCGGATCAAAAACCCATAGTGAAAAGAAAACCAGATTCCCCAACAAAAACGAAACCTACGCAAGTTTTGTTTCAAAAAAGAAATTTGTTGGTTCGACGAATTTTCAGAGTTTTGTCGAAAAATCCAAATTCTACAAGCCGAAGGAAAAACATAAAAGATCTTCGAGGTGCAACCACCGTTTTTCCCGGAACAAAGGCCTTAAAAATCGTTTCTGCAAAAGCAGATAATTTCTACGCATGTGTGATTAAATAAACCCCTTTAAAACCTTTGCTCGAACCCAAATCGTGCTTTTGTCCATTTTTACATATTATTTCTGCTCCTCTCTTATTCCTCTCCGACCAAGTCTACGTCTCGGCGAAGCCGAGATATATTAGGCGGGAGTCCCATGAATAAAAACAGAAACTGAAAACAAAAAAATTGCGAATTAAAGTTCGTCCGATCCTACCCGTGGACTATTTTCACTGCTACTTTCGGCTTCACTTACAATCTTGACGAGCCTAAGTTTAAAAATAATCGTTTCATTCGGACCGATCATATCCCCGGCCCCCTCCTTACCGTACGCCAGTTCAGGCTTGGCAAAAATCAGGAGTTCCTGGCCTTCAGTCATTAGGGTCAGAGCTTCAACCCAAGCAGGGATGAGTTGGGAGACCTTCATCTTTGCGGGCTCATTGCCTCTATTAAATGAAGCATCGAAGTCTACACCTCCGAGCGTCCTACCCCTGTAGTGAACTTCAACATTGTCTTCGAGCCTCGGCTTCACTTGCCCGGTGCCCTCTTTTAGTACAATGTATTGTAATCCTGATTCAGTTGTGATGACTCCATTTCTTTCCTTATTCTTCGCAAAGAAATCTTCGGATCTCTTTTTTAGGAGGCTAGCCTTAGATTCTCTGTTCTCGGGATATTCTATTTCCGACCAGAGTTCGGCTTCGTTCTCGCAGGATTTCGTTGTCAGACAGACCAGGGAAATTTCTTTATCGAAGCTCATCTTGCTAGTTGAAAGGGACTCTAGTTTGGGCTCCCAATTACCTAGGTTGTCTCTACACGTACTAATAAATTCCTCTATTGTAAAAATTAGAGAGTTATCTGCCAAAGGCTGCCATACATGGTTTGAACAAGCCACATGGCTTTCCAAGAAATTAGAAACCACAATATCAATAAACCCCTTGGGAGGACTCGAGTTTTTGTAAACGCTCAACTCTTTTGAGATGTACTTTTTTAGAGCAAACGTTATCAACTGACATGATTCACATAAAAGAGTTCTATTAGCTGTTAGAGGGTTCGAACTAAATTCCGACAAGGGCCTCACATCGAATTCTTTGCCTGTCCACTCAAGCTTGGAACAATTTACTGATAAATTTAAGAGGGAAGCTAGTACTGCAATTCTCAAAAACAACTTCATGGTTGCGTTCTTGAACATTAAATTTATTGTTTTGAAGGTGGCGGGCATTATTATTTTATCAATTTGTTTACAATGTAGGAAAAAAGAAAAATTCATTTTTTTTGGAGAAAGAATTCGAGATTTTGGGTTCAGAACTCCAATTTCCAAAAGGGTCTAAAAGGATTGCAGAAAAAATTATTAATTCTTGATTTTTGTGAATAATTCACCTGAAAGCTTCAACCTGGTCTTGCATGCATCGTGCAAGCAGTTATCATTGCCAGTACTTCACACAGACTCAAAACCCATAAATTAAAAAAATTTGGTCGAGAAAACCGAGAAGAAAAAAAATTCTCTTCATCAGTCAACAAATTTGCAAATTTGTGTTATTGCATGCGCCAAAGGGCAAAGTTGTAAATTCAGAGTGTTGCCTGAAATTTACTTTGATAAATGAACTTCGAGAAGTTCGTGTGAAATAAACGATTTAAAGAAAATTTAAATCTTCCAATCTGGTTGTGGGAGTTACTATAATTCGTCGGAGTATTATCAATTTTTTTCTGGCAGTTGAGTTTTTATGCTCGCTTTGAAATTCATGCTCGTTTGAAAGAGGACACGCCCACCAAATTGTGAGCGCAGGTTTAGACTGTTTGGAAATTCTCATATCATGCTAATTTGGAGAATCCGAAGGGAAAGCAATAATTATGATGGCAGCTTCAGCTTCTTCATCTGGAAGAAGAGCCGAGTTTGAAGCAAAGGAGGCTGACACATTTGGGAATTCAAAAAAAGGTGGACAGTTGGGATTTTACAGTGGAACGGGTGAGACAAAGTTCTCAAATAAGAAACTGAGTGGTGGCTCATCAACTAGAAGAACGATGCTCGGCTATTGTACCCTAAATAACTCCAATTCCTCTCCGTCGGTAGAGTTAGTCAGAGAATTTCAGGATTCTAACTCGAGCTCAAGCATTAATTCAGAATCCGTTTCCAAAAGTAATCCGAAGAGAGTATTTGAGGCCATTGACGCGACATTGAACACTTTGCTTGAGAAAATAATTCCGAGCTCTAAGAAAAAGAAGGAGAAGATAATAATGATGCAATGCGTGGAACTTTTGGTAAACAGGACTTTTGGAGACTCCGCAAAGCTATTTCTAACTGGATCTGCAGCAGCTGAAATTGATTCAGAAATGAGTGATGTAGACCTTGTAGTGTTTACTCCCCTGGACTCTAGAATTGCCTTAATGAAGATTGCGAACCAGTTCAAGAGTATCAAAAGAAGGCACAGAGAGGATTGCAGCAGATGCAGGTCGCATGGGGGTTCCCAGTATTCGAAACTGGAGGGGGACATGGTCCCTAGTTGCATTGAAAGATGCCTCTGCGACATGGAAGTGAATGTAATTACAACGGCTAAGGTCCCGGTGATGATGATGAAGAGCAAACACCAAAAATTTAGAACTGAATGTGATATTTCGGTCAATATGCATACATCCTTGATGCACTCGATTCTTTTTCAATGTATGCTTAACTCGTATCCTGAGCTTCAGGCTGTGTTAAGACTAATTAAGTACTGGCTTCATATAAGAAGATTACCAGTTGCTAGAGACGGAGGCCTTCCGTGCATCGTCTGGCTACTTCTTGCTATTGTACATTGTAGCGTTAATGGGAATGAATCCTCCAGGTCGCAAAAAGAGCATTTAGAGAGCATTTGCATGCCAGCAAGATATGTACTCACAGGCCTACAGGTTCATTCCTCAAACTCAAGCTATCAGAGCACTGAGCTGGAATCTCCATTAAACAACATTCAAAGCGGGTCTTTGAGCTTAGGGGAGTACCCAGAGTTTAGCTCCGGATCTGAAGGAGTAATGGAGTTTCAAACAGTGAAAACTGCGAGCTTAGATCAAAATCAGAATCTTGAAGAAATAAAGTTATTGCATAATTCAAAGTCTCGTTCTTCTAGCAACGCAAGAAGTGTTGAAAATTCGAGTACGGGTGAGACTGGAACTACCTTTATGGCGTTGGTTTCGTTTTTTACTTCTCTTTGGAGTCGGAACTCACTCACTTGCAGCGTTTCCGTTATCAACAAGAATGTTCAGCCTAAAGACCTTAAGACTGCATCCCAGATAATTTTCAGCAACGGGGGAATTTGGGACGAAATACTAACTCTTGACGATCCCTCCGCCTCCTTGCTGAGGCAGCTTGAATTGATGAAATGTGACTTAGATGACTTTGGCTTTAAATACAATCTAATCACTCAGGTTTTCCCTTCAGAGGAAGCTCTCAAACAGGAAAAAGATTGCAACCTTATTGAACTCAGGGAAACTGAAAAGAAGTCAGATTTTGAATCAAGTTTGACCAGCATATTACCTCCTAGTGACTGCTTAATGGTTTCCAATCTAGCAGCAAGGATCACTTGTGGAACTTGGCTGGTTTACTTATACGAGTTGAAAAGGGGCTACACTATTTTGGAGACATACCTCCAACAAATTTCAATTTCGGCCAGTGAAATAGATGAGGGCGGACTTGTTAAGCAACTTTTCAACCCAGTGGGGGAAGAAATATATAAAATCCCGGCAAAACTTACGAGTAAAACTCCAATATGCATCTATCCCTGTATTGACTTGGATCTGATCATTGAAAAAGATATCATTTCACTTATACAAGTTCCATACTTCGATTCAAATCACAAATTCTGCCTGATCCTACTATTTGGACATCTTGTAATTTTGAGGATTGAAAAAATCTGTGTTGATTGGGAGGGAGGTTGGTGGAGCAAGGAGTTCCTCAGTAGAAGGGACCTAAGGTCAGTTTTGCATGGATCTCTCTTTACCCCCATTCCTCTTTCATTTAGCCATCTCGGAAATGAAGGCTCAACTTTCTGCATTCTACAACCTCTTGACTCAAGGACTATTAACTGTTTCCCCTCATTTAACCAAAACGGCTTTCAAGCTAGTAACATAATTTTTGACGAGATAATGGTTAATCCAGCATTGTTTATTACTCTCCTCAATAGTGTTGAATGGTGTTCAGTAGACGATATGAATGGATTTTATATTATTCCCATTCAAGAATATTACCGATTTTTGGACATGGAATCCATTGCAAAGGAATCTCCATATTGGTACGAGAAGTTCGCGGGGAAAAATTCCTTTTTACAGCCTCTGGTCCCGAACTGTAGATTCTGCAAGAAGTCGTCTCTCTCTTCTGGAATGGAAAAGATCCTCCAGTTTAAAAGCCAGTTTTGGGCAATTAAAAGAAAGACAATTTCTTCAAGGTAATTACATATTAACATATTTGTTCAATTTTTTTTTAAAATTTAATATTAGGAAATCCATGTATATATATATACATATATATTAATTATAGCACATTCTTGATAAGAGAATAATCACTTTTTTAGACGGCTTATAGGCCATGTCCAGCTAAACAAGTTCCTCAGGTTCCAAGGCGAATTGCCCTTCTAGTAACAGTAATGGGTTTTAGTTAACCTAGTTGGCTTGACGAGTCTGTAGGGAGAAGTGGATACTATCTTGAACCTGAGTTGCATGTAGACCGAAATAGCTTAGAGCCGTCCCTAATTTAAATTTTATGTTACACTTCAGTTCCTAGAAATCAGATAATCCTTGAGAGGTTCTATAAAATACTAAAATGGTCGAAAATTAACCTTCATTATAACGATTCATCTACATGTTCTCGGGAGAGGAGTTTTCAAGTCCTCCTCTGACAAGCAATGAGTTACTTCATTGTTGCCCTTTGGGTCTAGTTTATCCTGGCTGTTAGAGCCAAAGGTATCTAAAGTAAAGTCCGTATCTTCAAGACTAGTGAATTGCTGAAGCTGTTTTCTAGCAATGGTTGCTTGAAACTTCCAGTTATTAGGGATATTTGAGTCCAGTTCGTTGATTTTTCTAATAGAGCTCATCCCCGGAACTACGGATGTATGATTTAATACGGGAGAGTTCTCTGTCTTTTTGAAACTTTCAGTAGACTCCTGTACACCAAAGGATTGCCTTCCTAAGTGCGGCAAACTATTCATTGATAGGAATCCACGAAGCCTAGGAAGCTTTAAGGGCTGCAGGGGGGTGGGTTGATCAGTTTTGGAATCCCCGGAGGAATTTTCGGTTAGATTCTTCGAACTTTCTTTGGCCTCAACATGACCGTTTTCGCTTTTGAGCTGGCCTGTTGGACTCAGCAAGTCTGAGGCGGACCTAGTAGATCTTATTGCCTGTTCGAGAAACATAGAGTCTATAACTCCTCTAAGCTGTGCCTTCTTACTCTCGGAGCGCAGTTGGGTTGCGAACTTAGGAGTTTTCGGAATAGTGGCGTTTCTTCTTTCAAAAGACTCTCTTCTTCGGAAAGGTCCGTTACCTACTCCAGGAGCGACGGAAGTCCCATTTTCGAGAGAAAGTCTCTGGGAGCTGGAGCCGCTGCTTTGAATGGACTCCACAATTGTCTTCAAACGTTTCTCCTCACTAAATTCCTTGTTTTTGTTCAGAACCTCCTCGTTGAATCTTTCCCTCAAGGCTCCCAATCTTTCGCACAGTTCTTTGGACTTGCTTGCTGCCCTAGCATCTGTTGCAAAGCTAAAGGGCCTCGGGACCGTTGTCATTCTAGATTGTGTACTAATCCTGGATTCTGCGCCGATCGATGACGAAGATCTTGCGGAGGCTGGAGCGTTGGGGATCCTTCCATTGTAGAGCTGATGAAGGCTGAGATTTAACTCACTTTTATATGTAGGTAATCCTGAAGATAATGACTTGAGACTACTGCATTTTAACCTGTGCTCAGCTCTCTCCGATGTAGCGAACTCAAAACTTCTTGGAGTCGTGACGTTAATTCTAGAGGCTCGTATAGAACTTAAACGCTCCTTAGGTTGCTTCTGAGCACTGTTCTCGATATTTGCGTTGCTGACACCCGCATGGGATGAGCTAGAGCTTCTATTTATCCGAGCGGATGTCCGTAATGATCTACAAGACGGAAGCTGGATGGAGAGCCTTTTGTGAACATCCGAATACTGCCCACTAGCTGATCTGGAGGTTTCCAGTCCTTTGCTGATGCTCGAACCTTCGATTTCGCTTTTTGGAGTCAGTCCAGTAGAAATGCAGCTCAGAGATAAAGAATCCAGCCTTAAATGGCTAGGAATCACAAGTTTTCTTGTGTGACTACTCATATATTCATCATATACTTTGATCAAAATATTTTGGGTTGTCTGAGTTCCCAGAATTGCACCAACTTCCACTTCTTAGAGATCTTCGAACGATCCTTTGCTAAACATGCAAACCTCTCCCAATCATTAAATCAAGTGGGGACACAGTGGCGCCTCATTATCCAACCCCACAGAAAATGTGCCCGTACCTACTAAAAAGCCGGAAAAACGAAATTTTGACAAACAATTTCTTTCTTCTTCCTGAACTAAAGCCTATTTGAGTCAGGAATATTGTAAGAACTTTCATAAAATTGTTATTCGGAGGTTACTCGGAAGTAGATTATTAGCTACTCACCTCCCTACTCTACAGAGGCTAAACATAGGAAATTCGTGGAAAAAGAACTTTCCAATGTAAGACGTTATGATTAGAATCCTTTTGGGGATTGAGTACTGCAGTTTGCCCTTTTCTTTTATTGCGATAGCAGAATTATATAAGTGCCCGATGTCCCTATTAAGTAGGCTCTCCTGCGACTTAACTCGTCACATGGAGGCGTAGTTTGGAGCCGTCTATATCTTCAATTCTGTCGCACCTACTCTCTGCACCTATCAAACATTCGGAACCACTGCATACCCGAAAACTTGTCTCTCGTTTCCTTGGATTGGCTGGGAGCGTGGAGGGGCGGGGTGTTGAGGAATAAGGGGAGTTCTGTTGTTGTAGAGGGGCTGTGGAGGGAAATTTTGAGGACCGGAAGGAAGTATTGGAGAATTTTCTGGGATTCTTCTAATTCCGCCCGCCCCGCAGAAGCAGAATCCACCAATAATGCATATAACTATAAGAATGGTAACTACAATTGCAACAGTCATTGGACCTATGAATGTATTCCTGTTTCTCTGTCTATAATTGTCCGACCTACTAAAGTCATCAGGCTCATTAACTTCTCTTGGAACTGGGGGTTGTTGAGGGATCTGTTGGGGAATCTGCTGGGGAATCTGCTGGGGAATGGTTGGAGCTGGCTGGGGTGGGAAGACGGCTGGATGCCCAGGCATACGGGGCAAATACATTGGAATCTGGGTCGGAGCGGCACCTGTCTGTGTGATAATTAGTGGTTGGATGTACCTCTTGATTGTTTTAATATTCTCGTGGCTGTCTCTTTGAATATAACTGGAACTCCTTGGGCGGTGCCCAACAACTCTGTACTCTTCTCTTAAGCCATCCTTGTTGGTAATATAGTATCTCTTCCCTACTTCTGTGTGAGCCCGCTCCCCTCGATTTATTTTCTTCAGCCTAACTATAATCGGTTTATTATTATTTTTTTCATGGGCCAGAATGAACCGATATTTCTCTTGTCCGTGCTTCACAACTTTCTGTACTGAGTCTGAACTTTCTGTGGCGGCTCTTGGTGGAAGCTCAATATCGGAGTTGGACTCTTCTCCTTTCGCAAGTAAAGCGTCATCGTTCAACCTCAAACGCTTCGTATCTAAAGGAGCCGAAATGTAAGTTTCTGTTTCATTTTTGGGTCTTGTCTCTAATTTCGTATCGTTTAATAGAGGACTGGAATAACTAAAGCTACTTGACTGGACAAAACCCAAAACGTCATCTTCTGACGTAAGATCTAGATGTTCACTGCCATCACTCACTCCAGAACTGGTTTCGTTTGTCGGAATTCCTGTTCGGTTCGGACCCGAAGTTTGGTCTGAAGGGTATTCCAAATTCATCATTCTTACAAACGTAGGGATAGATACACCTGCTTCTCTAGCCTCCTCTTGGAGTTCTTTAGTGGTAATGTTATGCATTCTGCAAAATGACAGAATTTCGTCAGCGCACCTTATTGAGCTCTGCAGCAAGGCTAGCTGGGCAAAAAGTAAGAATGCTCTTCGTAAAAGCATCGTTAAAATGGAATGTTCTCAGGTCCAAATGAAATCTATTAGAGTTCCGTCTGTATTTCTTCCGAATGATTTCCTTTATTAGATACTTTTAGATTTACCCTTATCTAGGTTAAATTCGACTAAGTTTATTTACCGCCACCTAACCTCTTTGGCGCCAGTGCAATTAGTGGTTACTTAGTGTTTTCTTGACATTTGTATGGGAGGGGGTCATCCAATTTCTGCTTAGAAACATCGTTATTTTCGGTTATTTGGCATCTGGTTTTTCGTAACTTCCACAAGATGCTATTATAAATAATTATTAACCTAACTACTTTCCATTACCCGGTTGAGCCTCTCAGAACCACAATACCTTTGAATCCTCTGAGACTTTTTGGTTTTCTTCTCTATAGTATCTTTTATTTACTCTAGGCCATGGGGTCCTTTGCCAGTCCTTTATTAGCCTTTAGGCTCTGATCCTTTATTGGGATCTTTTGGGGGAATGTTTTGGGATTTAATTCGGAGAGTTCCATGCGGCTATAAATACTCAAAAACCCTTTAATTAAAAAGCCAAAGATTCAAAGACCACTTAGTTAATCTTGACAGATTTTTTTTGAATTCAAAACTTTTTTTGGTGTGAATGTATCAAATTCTATTTACACACAACTTTCAGGACCTAAAAATAAATTAAAGCTATTCCATAAACAGGGAGATTTTGACTTAAAGTATTCATGGGCACTTTTCTTGGTATCCTTTGAAATGAGACTAAAAATTTTTATTCTCATCTTCGTTTTGATTCCAGGATTTTCCAGTATAAATGGAATAAGGCTCAAACAAATGTATAACGGCTACTCTGAAACTGCTGAAACTGAGAAAAATGGTTATTCCGGAGGTTCTGAATCGGAATTGTCTGAATCCGGAGCCACCTCCAGAATGTTTGGAAGCAATGTTAGCTCTAAAAGGGCCCAGGCTAATAACGGACCACTTTCGCAGATTGATTCAGATGCGGACGAAGGAGAAGAAAGAGATGAGGACGAAGATATTGAATCATCCGAAAGGGGATCCAAGATGACTTCGAGTAAGAAATATAGTGAGAGTGAGAATGATGATGACGAAGAAGTACAACCTAGTTCAGGGAGGGGAATTTCGGTAGCAAATGCGGAGGATACACGGGCCGACACAAGTCTGCCCAGACAGCAATACATGGCCAGGCAACAAAGATTCAACCTGGCTAGCACGCTCTACCCCGCTTCAGATGTTTCAAGCACCAATTACGTTTTCCTTTCACCTGCTGCCCAAAGACGGATCGACAGAAAAATCACAAAGCTACAAAGAGAGGGAGGGCGCCATGGATCAATGAAGGAGACGAGAGCCATTGGGGAGTGGCAAAGACGCTACTATAGCAGGCCTGCAACGGAATATGAAGAGGTGAGAACAGCGAGCCAAGGTGGGACTTCCATATTAACTTGGGTTATTCTTGGACTGGGAATCCTACTCCTTGCACTACTATGTGCTTGTGGAGCCCGGTTCCTCACAAAGGAATAGAGCTCCGAGCAAGGTGAGTAGAACAGATGGTGGGTCCCGAAGCCCGATATATTTTAGTAGTAAAAGAGAGTCCAATGGTAATTTGGGTAAATCCTCACTCCAATTCAAAGTTAACGCCACTCTTTTACTTGCAGAGGGTCGAACGAATAAAGGTAAAGTGAATTCTTAACTTGTTCAGGAATTCCTGGTTGCAGAGAGAATGAATACTCAACATTTTTACCAATTGCTAAACTATGAATCAAAGAGACCCAGAGGAATTTGGTTTGTAGAGCAGTTGGAAGAAGATACAAGGGGCGCTCTTGACGAGATGGATGGCACACTCTTGTTGAAGTTTTGATCAATGTTACATTTACTCTGGAAGGGTGCAAGTCTCCCGAGTCCATGAAACGCAAATCACACGAATCTCTCAACTGGTCTTGAGGAGGAGCCTGGAAAATGCAGAATTCCGAATATAGGCCGCTACCACAAATTAAACCCATATGCACGATATCCTTCATCGAGAGACAAGAGACAGGAGCTCCTACCTGCATCTCCACAGATACTATTTTACTCGAGATCCGGGTTCCATTCTCTTTCTTGGAGCCGTGGGAGACACGAGATGTAACACAGCCACTATAAGAACGATAATCTGAGACAAATCGACGGATTCCTGGCATTGCAGAGAGACGGCTCTCACCTCTGTACGGGAAGTACGGACAATTTAGATATTTATGGCGGAAAGCATCCCCAGTGTGGCTCCGTACGCAATTACACTAAGGAAGCGGAAGCAAAAACGGAGACAGAGATCCAAACCGCATTTAAGTGACGAACGAGCTACAGCAGAGGACGTTCGTATCACAAAAGTCCTAGAAGAAGTGGAGATCAAAATGATGGAACGAATTTAATCCTGTGTGAGTTGGATTCCGACTGCAAGAAAGCCGACAAATACCCAACTGGAAGTCAAACCTAGATGTCCAAATGCCACAAACTAGAAGCACGAAGGCCATGCCTTTCGGTCGCCCGGGTATTTCTGAATCCCATAAATAATCTAATGCAGTATCCGGAAGGGGTAGTTGCAGGTTGAAGTAGCAAAGTAATCAATGGGTCAAGGCCAGGGCTGGCAAAGCGCAACATCATCTACTACTGATCACCTTCAAGTCCGCAATACAAACTATTGCACGGTTTGAAAGGGGGCTCGGGATGGACTTTATCTTCTATACTGTGCAAATTTTTATTTGGCATATAATATTGCTCATAGAATCATCTAAGTTGGATTTGTTCGAATGGACATCATCTTAATGATTCTTTCTATCTAGAAACCAGCGTTATTTAAGTCACTTCGTTGATTAAGAACCCAAAGGGAAAATACAGAGATCCTCAGTGAGAGGAAAGTTAGATTTGGAGTCTCTGACGGAAAAATAGTCCGATCGGGCTCAATACCAGGTGATTAACTCGTATATTTTTGGCTGGGAAATTGTGAATACCTTTGCTCCAAACTCAAAATATTAGAATTCGCCCTCTGAATTGAAACTTATTTTCCGTTGCTTGCCTGGTCTTGTAAGCATCATATTGTGAAATCTTAATGTCAAAAATCGACTAGCACTATTAGACAAATTTTGGTTTTCCGTGTCCTTGATTCTGTACGCCTAGTGCTTATTGGCTAGCAGTTATTGAAACCGACAAAATTCCTTGTAGTAATTTGTCATCCAAAAGTCTCGAAATCGCTAAGTAAATTTATTCCAGGTCTCATCTTTCATGTCCACTTGCTCGCCACACTCAAATTTGAGGAATATGGTTGATAATATGACAGGTTTATCCAAGGTTAGAGTTAGTTTCAGGCATTCATGAAGATATTCAATTGCCCATCGATTAAGATCCAGTTTCCAATATCGAAAATCCCCGCCTTCTCCTTTCTTTTTATGCCTTCAGCCCTACCGAACTCGATTTCAAAATCCTGGATAGGCGCCAAATATTCGGCTTCCCGCCTTGTCTGTAATATAAAATGAAAAAAAGTCAAAGGTGGATTGAATAAGTAGTGGAAGAAAAAAAGGCGATAAGTGCCCAGATGAAAAGAAAATGCTTATTGTCACGGGAAGTGAGGATAAATAATATAGAGGGAGATGGAAACTGCTTGTTTAGGGCAGTTGGAGACCAGTTGTATGGTTCGGCAGAACTGCATGGCATAATTAGATCCGCCTGTATGGATTACATTGAACTGGATAAGGAGTCATTTTCCAATTTTGTTTGTGAATATCCTTCAATTGAAATGTATATTGGAGAAAAGAGGAAATTGGGAGTTTGGGGAGACAATATTGAGATTCAGGCTCTTAGTGAGTTGTATCAGGAGCCAATTTACATTTACAGGAAAGTAAAGACAGGAAAGCTTGAGCCCGGACTTTCGAGATATCCGTCTGGCAGAGTCTCTGAGAATATTTTTGGCGAGGAAGGAATCGTTTATGAGTTGCTCTACAAGATTGAGCCCAGATATGTGCAGGGTCTGAGTCAGATGAAGGGCCTCTACTCAAGTAAAAGGCCAGTGAGACTCCTATATTATAACAAACTACACTACGACTCACTGTTCATTAAAGAGGATGATTTGAGTCCGATTATTTCTCTTGAGGCCGGAATGGTGGAGTCCAGAAACCTGAAGAGTCTTAGAAAATATATTTTGAGGGAAAATAAGGCCGCTCTCCCTCCAAGAACGGAAAATATCCAAAGACAGGAACCAGACTTCTTGACGGATAAAGAGCCCCCCAGGAAGTCGGAAATTTATTATCCACCGGAGAAAGCTCGAAAGTGGCCCGGTTGTGAAGCCAGCATAACCTCCAAAAGAGCCTACCCCTTCTTCCGAGCAAAAACGAAGTACAGAGACGAACCGAACCCAGTAAATACTGACTCAGGTGGAGAACCTTCTCTAATCATAGAAGATGAGCCAAAGTGTCCTGCTCCGCCTAACAAACAAATATTCGCTAAACTTGCCTCTGATCCCTTATTAGATCTGAGAAAATCAACTACAAAGCCCGCCCACTCCAGGCTGATTAAATCTATTGAGAGCAATAATTTGGGCGTGGTGGATAGATACGCAAAAGATACTCAACTTTCGTCTCACCAGAAGGAACTTAAGAGGCTGTTGTCCTACGGTTCTCATTTTTCCCACTTTGACTTACCGATAGGAAAGAAGTGCGTTGCTATTTCTTGCCCGACATCTAAACAAATATTTAGAAACTAACTGTAAATGGACGTTGGAACTTTGTTTGAGGGAGCTTCTTACGAGTCCAAGAAAATTATTGAAATTTTAAAAGATAAAAAGTCATTAAATAGATATCCGGAGACTTTATCTGAGGATATTCTATCGATCTCCTATGAATTTGGTTTATCCGGCTTCAGTAAGGCAGTCCCCACGGTGGTTACAACCTCGAAAAACTCATCCCAGTCATCTAACTCCGGTCCAGAAATGGGCTTTGCATCTGTGAACGAGGAGACCGCTTTGCTTCTTGACCAGACTCTACAGCATCATAGATCAGGAGGAACAAAGACTTTGCACATGTGGGGCCACTCTCCAACTGATAAAAAGAAGAGCTCCGGGCTGAAGACTGAAATTTGTAACCTTCCAAGTACATCCAGTTGTGTACCAAATAAATCCGAAACTCACATTGGAGATTGCGAAGAGGACATTTTCGAAGGAGTCGGTAACTTTCTTGAAACCCCTAAGGCCAAACCCCGTAGAACCAGTTCACTGGAAAGATCCTCTTCTCCGGAAATGGATTCGTTTGTGGAGGAAATTCACGAAATAGAAAAGGAAGATTTCCCTGTGGAGGGTAGAAGTCAGAAGCGAAACCAGTATGGTAAACCGCCCGAGAAATCTGTGATCTCTTCTGAAAACAGTAGGGCTCAGAAGAATCCATTCACCAGTGCCGTCCCCATGAATAGACCCAGATCTAGAAGAGCCGAAGTTGACTACTCTCTGCTCTTCAGAAGAGGTCCCATGAGGCATAGGGAGGGTGGTAGCGAAAGGCACAACCTCCCTAAATTTCAAGATGCCACTTCTTCATATGCAGAGTGCTATTTGGAAGTAGGAGGAGTATCTCAGTACGAGACCCACCATGAAGAAATTGAACCGAGGAGATACAGAGAAATGGAGAGGTTTACTGAATCCACTGAAGGTACGAGAAGTGCTAAATACCGCAAAAGGCAAGATAAATCTGTAAATCGGGAATGGAAGTCAATCCAAAAGATTATGAAAAGGCAAAACTCTGCATCTCTTGATAAGTATGATCATCTAACCCGCAATTTTGAAGTTCAGAAATAGGATCCATCCTTTTTACCGGGGATCGTATTGATGCGTTGGAATTGAATACCACGATTCATCTGCCTTAAATGTAGATATATTAGCTTTTCAAAGAGTCCTTAAGCTCCTCATTTTCTTTCCGGAGAGTCTCGAGCTTTCTAACTGAAATTTCCAGGAGACTAACTAGAATCGTGTTTTGTTCCTCACTTTTCTCGAGCTCTCCCATTAGAAAGTCTATCTTTGCCTTCTCGTCTTCTGCTCTGAGGTTCTCTCTGATTCTCTGCTCGATCTTTCTCCGTAGAAGGTTGTTCATGGTTGGCCTGGACTCTTGATGTTTCTCCTCTAATTTCGAAGCTTCGCCTTCGTCCTTAGAAGATTGAGACCTTTGAGTTCCTGAAGTCCTTCGAACCAATGCGTCTATGTCTGAGAGAGCTACAGAATGAGACCTACTACAGACGACTTGGACAATGTTTTTGTTTTGGAGCACCGGATGCTTGGAAGGCATGTTCGGGTGAACGTTGTGGATGCCGTGCCCAATGTTCTTCGTCAGTCCCCAGGTATATATATCCCCAACATCAGAGAGAGCTGCAGAATGCGAATTCCCACACGATACATCAACAATGAATGCCTCTTCAAGAGCAGAGACCTTTTTCGGGGTCAGAAAATCGTGTTCCGGGCCGTTGAATATGTGCCCAAGTCTCCCACCCTGTCCCCATGTAAAAACCTTGCCACACTTGGTAACTACAGCGGAATGTTGATAACCAAGAGATACTTTTGAAACTTCAAGCCCTTCCAATGAGCCACCCAGGAACCTTGGAACATGGACATCATCTCTGGAACCAAATCCCAGTTTCCCGAAAGCTCCTCCTCCAAACATATAAAGTCTCCCAGTGCTGAGTAAAATAGCGGTGTGATGGCCTCCGCAAGACACTTGTTTTATTGGAAGCCCTGCTAAACTTTCGATTAGTTTGGGAACAGATACATCCTGTGTGTCTCCGTGCCCGAGCCTACCTTGAAGTCCCAAACCCCAAGTTAAAGCTTTCTTATCTTGTGTGAGGCAACCTGTATGATAGCTGCCGCAAGATACCTGTATAATCTTCTCTCCCTCTAGGGCCTTAACCTGCATTGGCTGTGAAACTACATTGTTGGAGGCGCTCAACTCAAGTTGGTCGTGTCCAAGTTTCCCATTCCTATTACATCCCCAGGTATAAAGTTCGCCACTCTCTAGAATCGCAGCAGTGTGTCTATCGGAACATGAAACCTGTACTACATTCTTCAAGCTGGGAACGACTTTGGGAATCTCTGATTCTTCTAAACTCCCCAATCCAAGTTGTCCGCAATTCCCTTGTCCCCACAAAACCAGCTCCCCAGAATCCGTAATCGCTGCAGAATAGTTAAGACCACAACTTACCTTGGAAATACGGTTCAAATTCCTAAATCCATCAACTAGCCTTGGTCCTGAGTTGACCTCTTCTCCCTTAGCAACGAAGTCTCCATACTCTGCTGTACCCCAGACAACTACCCCTGATTTTGTGATGTTCTGTCCCATTTTCGAGTTTACATCAAGACCTCCAGAGTATTTCAGAGGGAAATTTTACTTATTAAGAAATAAATCCAACGTTTTTGATGCGTTTGAAGGCTACTTGCAGCTCTCCACTAAAGTTCTGGAAGAGAGTTTTTACTATATTTCTCAATTTTAGAGTTTTTGATGTCTTTCTTCATCTTATTTACCCAAGGTGCAAGTTATTCAACCACACAGTGATTTCCAAACTCGTTCTTTACCTTCAAACCCCTCTCTCTTTGGGTGACCACTATTTTGCTTTTTCCTTTAAAGATCAATTAATTAATCCACTTTTTTTGTGCGCTAACTTTCTCACAAGTACCTCAATTTCCAATTTCAAATTTACTTTAAAAAATTAAATAGAAATGGCCTCTGGAAAGCCTCAATAAAATACGGAAATGAGCCATTTTGAGGATCGATTTTTTGAAAACCAACTGGAAAGTTGGTTTTCAAATACCCGTATTGCCAATTTCCCAGATATCCAGAGAACCATTTTAGAATTCTCCTTTTGCTTAAAGACCTCGAAGAAAATCGCCTCTGTCAATAAGCAAGGCTTCTATTTTTATAGAAATATCCAGAAGGTGACTCTCGGATATATCAGAGATTTAGAAGAGTTAGAATATCAAACATGGATGGATACAAGCCCAAACTACTGGCTTTGTTGGGTACTTATGGATAACAACCGAGACGAAAAAAACACTACCCAAACTCTGGTCCCTCTTGACCCAAGGGAAGTGATGGATTTGATATTCAGAGTCAGAAAAATATTTCCAATTAGTTATAAAACTAAGATTGTTAAGGACAACCTCGGAGAGCCTAGCTTGAATGTGGAACTTTCTGCGCTTTCCCTAGGGGCCAAAGAAGGTAATTCCCATGAGAAAGTTGAGAAAGATTCCTACTCTTCTATTTACGAAATGCTTAAGTCAAAGGCTTTAGTCTTTGGATTTGACCTTGTGTTCAGAAGGCCAATTGACCTATTTGAAACGGACCCGGTTTCTAGAGGTGAGATCATAATTAGTATCAACCCGGATCATATCCTTGATATTCTATCTCATAGGAACTTTTCGATATTCCTAAGCTCAAGGCTTCTTGGAAGAAGTGTTTCTTTCATTCTCGATGACTGGTCTGGATACTTTACAGACTCCATCTCGAAGAAAATGTACGGGAAATTCCTTAAGATGGATTTACTTCCGTTTGAGAGCTATGTATATGCTTGTGCCAGACCCCTCTACCCCTTTTTGAGTATTCTTGCCAGTTCCAGATTTTGTAGAGACAAAAGTGCTGAGGTTCTGAATAAGCAAGGAAAATCTTTATATGAGATATGTATAAACCTACTTGTTGAAATATCTTCTCCAGATTCCAAAGATGCGGCAATCGAAATGCTGGAGTCCGCAATACTCTATAGTTCTCCAACGTTTGCTTTCTTTTTGGACTCTACTTTTCTAACTGAATTTGCCTTTAATCTAATTTTTGACTTAATAAATACGCAGAACAAGGCCCACTTTCTGGATAAAAACTTCCAGCTTTCAGAGGAGTTATATGAGACAACACAATTCAACTCTCTCTGGGATCGAACTGATGAGAATTCTCCATTCTTTAAGAGCGCCCATAAAAGCAAATACAAGCCTCCTTGGAGAACCTCCGTTGACAACGTGATAAATGCTATGCAGGAGAAACAGCATCATATAATTTCTCAACAGCCCTCAATTGCTTTTGGAGACCCCCAACCGCCTCTGAGAAATGATGGAGGTTATATTAGGAGGATGAAAATTGACTCCGTTGAATCCCCAGAGGAAAGCCCATTGTTTCGAAACACTGAAAAGACCTCCGAATCTTTTTTAGAATCAGAGGAGAGTCAGACTGAAAGTCCGAGCTATGTTGCCTCCGGGTTTGTAATGGGAGTCAGATGCCTACCAGCGTCCACTGCAGTTACTTCTTTGGGGTCAATAATCGGAAATGGAAACAACTCCAACTCGGGAAATAGAGGTGTTGGTACGCTCGGGGCCCAATCCCAAAGGCTTTCTATCCCTTGTTCTGACAGGACGGGAAGGCTAAGCTCTTGTAGGACGTTTAGCTCGATTGCAACCAGCTGGGGCACCCCAGTCCCAATTACTAGGACCATTCCCATTGATGACATTTTAGGGAGACGCAGGGAATCCATCCAAAGTGCCGGAGGGGGAGGAAGGGGAGAGAATGAACCTTCTCAGAGTGAAGTTCGTCTTAATTACAACTTTGAGAGCGAAGAAGAGCAGGAACAGAGTCGGGAAGCCGGAAACTTAGATGAGGGAGACTCTGAAGCTGTTCTGGAGTCTCTCAGTAACCTCAAAATCAAGGAAGTCGATAAAGTTGCTCTTGCCAAGGAGACTATGAAGGCTTGGAAGTACGTCAACTACGACTTTGATGAAGAGCTCGAAGGTGGATCCGAAGAATTTCGAGATTACGAATAAAGAAATTCATGTTTATCTGCTATTTGAGATCCCTTTCTTGTTAACTTGAATCCAAATATTTTGATTAAAGTAACTAATGAGCTTAACTAATTGAGCCCCGTTAATATAATTGAGAAGTTCAAATCGGAAATTCAGTTAAACCTCGTAACTGTCAATTATGCCTTTACGAGCGAAGACTTTCCTCCACCTCCCTGGATACCCTTCACAATGTTTGGAGGAGCAAGCTTGGCGAAGATTGGCTTCAGCTTTGAAATGTTTTCAATAGTTTTAGTTAGGGAGTTGCATTGCATCAGCAACTTCGAATACTTTGACTTTGCATTAATCAGTGACTTTTCCAACTGTTCAATTCTTTCCTCTTTCCTTGAAAGTCTCCTCTCATTTAGTTGACTCTGAGACTTGAGATTTGCATTTTGCTCAACCATTTTCTGATAGAGTTTGCCCAGTTGCTCCATATTTCTATCCAACTGAGCCATTCTTTCCAACATGTTCTTGGTATCTTGGTCGTTTATGTCTAAATTTTTGTTTATCTTGGAATTCTGCTTGAGCTGAAGTTCAAGACTGGCAATCTTAGCAACATTTTCCTCGATCGTTTCGAGCAAGGCCCTATTTTCGGAGCTCCAGTTTGTATTCCTGGAATCCGTGCTCATAATTGCCAGGAGATGCTCACGAAGCTGATGAATTTCCTCAGTGAGGTGTTGGTAAGCCTTATTTGTTTCATTTTCTTTTTCCTCGAGCTTCCTTTGAGATTCCTCTGAGCAGTAGCCTTCTATCCTTGCTTCTAAATCATGTATATGAATTTGAGACTGTTCTAGCTCCCCGATCAGGGATTTGTTCTTGAGTTGGAGATGTTCCATCGTTTCCGCCTGATCTTGCTGCTGGTACTTTGCGTGGCTAAGCTCCTGGCTGAGATCAGAAAGCTTAATTGTCAAATTCTCTTTTTCTTCAGATATCAGCTTTAAATTACCCTCAATTTCCAGCATTTCTTGCTTAAGTTGCGTGATTTGCTCGCTCTTTTCTTTAAGTTGTTGTCTCGCATCCTCCAATTCATCCAGCTCCTCGCTTTCCAATCCTCTAAAGTTAACCAGACCTTTGTCCGGTCCGGGAGAGATAGACTCCTGCAGCTCCTTTCTTCCGAAATCCATCGGCAAAGAAGAGTTCAGAATCAAACTTCCTCCTCTTTCTCCGGATGGTTTGTTTTCGGGAAGCTCTCCCCCAAGTTTCTTAATAACATCTTCCAATTTGGAGATGTAGTTATCTCTTTCCGCTAATTTTCTTTGAGCGGAATTAAGAAGGACCTGCAACTGCTCAACCGAAAATTGCTGATTAACTTTTGGAGCATTCTTGACCATCTTCGCCCTGATCCCAAACCTAAGAGTTCCAATAGTCTCAGATTCATTTACAATGCTTGGTGAACAAGTCACAATCAGAGCAGTTAGGGAGTTACCTCCAAGAGAATTCTGCAGGATTCTAGTTAACTTTGAGTCCCGATACGGAACGAAGTTCTTGTTATTATCCGTAAGAGCGTTGATAACATTCCCCAGGCAACTTAGAGATTTGTTGATAGTTTTAGCCTCATCTAAAGTTAGTCCTTCTGCCCCAGTTTTGCTAATCTTTTCAGAACCAGCAAGATCAACAAGGAAAAGTTTTCCAACCTTAATACTCGAGTCAAACACATTCTTTTGCTGGAGTTGGAGCATGAATATTAAATGAGACCTCGAAGAATAAGAGTTCATATTGGTCGAAGCCACAGCCCTGTGTTTATGACCAAGAGCCATTAATTCAAAGACTTCTTCCGGAGATGTGACAAAATATTCACTCAGATCCTTCACATATATTCCGTGTATCTTGTCCTCGTGAATCCTTAAATTGCTCTTTGTCCCACTTGTGTCCAATAAATCTCTTATTCTTTCCATATAAACCTCACATATAGAGACCTTTAGCTGAAATTCAATGTGCTCTTCGGCATTACTGATTGTCTCAAAGACATCATGAACCATTCTTGGAATGACTCCCATCTTTTCATTATCTCCAATTATACCCTCCATTGTAAAGGTCTTTCCACTGGAAGTCTGACCATAGGCTAAAACAGTCCCATTAATTCCCTTAAAAAGCTGATCCACAATTGGTTTTGCTGCAGTCTTATATACATAGCTCTGAGTTGTATCCATAGGAAATATGTGGTCTAGGTAGAAAGTTCTTTCTTTGGATTCATTTTCGTTCTTAGACTCCCCAGAATTTATTTCTATACATTGCTCAGATCTGACATTCACACAAAGTAAGCCATTCCCATTCGTTTTTTCCGCTTCATTTGGAGGTCTGACTCTGCAGTAAACATGGACTCCAGAGCCAGATCCGTGATCATTTCCTGTTGTTGAACTTCCTGGAATGTTTTCCGCGTTTCCCAAATTTTCGTCCACCATTCTATGTTGTAGCTTAACCCTTGATCACCGAATCCGGTCAAAATCTGTCCAGAGATAAATTGGAGTCAAATACTAAAAAAAGACTTCTACTTTGGAACCTTCAACGAATGACTGCTTCTCAGTAAGTTCCCCAAAATTACTCTTCAGCTGACTTACTTTTTGATCACAAACTATAAACATTGGCCAAACCTGCAATAATTTCTACTTTTCTGCTCTGAAACCCAAACCCTTTTTTCCTAATGAAAAAAATATTTCTCTTGCATGAATTACAAAGTACATTTGCCAGCATGGTGTTCAAGTGTGTTAATTCTGGACTCCCACCCTCACACCCTAATTCCGCGTTTTGGCGGGAACCCACCTCGACAAGAACATTTTTCCCGACTCAACTAAGAAGGTACCAAAACTGGGAATTTTTCACCTCGAAGTCCGGAAAGGAATCAAAAAAATTATAATATACTATCAATAATATATCGGACCCATGAAAATATCCGATTAGAATCACCAGATGCATTTACAGATTTAAGTTAACTTGTAAAGTAGAATCTCTTAAGGATGTAATTCAATAGATATACTTTCTATACAAAACATATCTAAATTCCAAGTCTATCTGCAATAACTAACAGCTCCAATGCTTCGGATTCCCGAATTCGGAAGTTGGGTGGTTCTTTTGATCTTGAGTAGAGATCTCTGAACTCGAGATACTCAATTATTCTTTTCATTTGATTCGAGTTAATGTAGTCAAACTTCATACTCCCGTTTTCCAGTAGTTGATCCTTCATATTAGTGATATATTCTGCAAATCTTGCCTTTAAACGAAAAACCTCCCCCTCTGCACTAAGAACCGAGTTAGATCCGACCGTTTTAAATTTTAGCCTCAAGAACGGCTCTCTAATGGATAGCATCAACTGGACTCACCTTATCAGGTCAATAAATTTTTCCTCTTCATATTTCCTCTTCATGACGTACTTCTTAGTTTATTCTTGAGATCCTCGTACAATCTTTTTTTCTCTATTCTTAGCTTACCAATATATTTAGGCGGGGATTGAGAAACTGATGATTTAATTTTCACTCAATAACTACAAAAAGTTGTTCTCAATGAAACAGAATTTTCCAAAGTTCTTTGGAAAGATCCTGAAACCCCACTTACTACAATAAAAAGGGTATTTTCTAACTTCAAATTCCGGAATGTCAACGTGGGTCTAATAAGATAGTTTGCCAATTTTTTCACTATTCTGACCCTTATATTGGAACCTAATTCGTCAATTCATCTATTTTCAGTCTTGATCAGTTAGGTTTATTATTTCTCACTTAGAATTACTCTCTAGGGTATGGCGCCAATTATACCTGACTAATAATTTTGTGGCTTGCTGCAAGAAAAGGCAAGGACACTACCAGAGAAAAATAGAAACACTCAAATATCTATTATATATATTTACATTCCCACCCGTGTACAAAATGATAGAACTAGACACCAACGGATTTATTGGCGAATTGAATTCGATCCTCAGTACCGAAAAAAACAAGAAACCGGTGAGGATCACAATTAAAAGATGTAAGTTTGATACACTGGCTCTCCTCGTTTAGTTAGGAACTAAATCATTTCCAAATTAGACTGTCCTGATATTAAAGGCTGTAAAAAGAAGCGGAAAGCAAAGGAAGAGGAGAAGCTGAACTCTGGAATTGAAGAGTTCTACACCCTGGTGAGGGCCACAGATGGAAAGAAAAGAAAATCAAGAGTAATAATAAAGACTGAAAAGGACATAAATTCTTTCATTTCTGATTTAAGTAAGTGCCTGCTTAAGATTGATACCCAAAAGAAGGGTCAAAGATCCAGTACAAGGTGAGAAATTAAGGTTTAGTAAGGCCAATCATTTACTGGACTCGCTGTTGAGATGAGAAGCAATAATTGTTTCGAAATGGTCTCTGGCATACTCGATATTGTACAAAGCGGAAGCAGGGGTAGTACCTAGTCGATCAATTGAATGAAGTTCTGTTTTTACGTTTAACTTACTGTTATTTTTGATTACAACCAAAATATACGAATTTTGAGTGAATCTCCTTATAATACTGGAGAAGCTCGGACTCTCTAAACTAATCTCAACGAAGTTTGTTTGGGACTTTGCACAAGTCAGTTTGAATTGTTTGCAGATATTAGACACTCTCTCAAAGCGTGATTTATGGTGTTTGGAATCAAGGTTGCTTGAACTTTCTGTGTGGGAAATTACAAGGAAAGTCGACTTTTCGAACAGAACCATTTCAACTGCATTGCATGCCTCTGCCAGAATCTTTAAATTATCCTCCAGAAGACCAACATTAGGAATCAATGCATAAACAATTTCACTCCAGGCTGCGAAAAGTGTCTCATCCCAAATAGTTGTAGGAAATACTCTATAAGGTATATTTATTGCAATTTTTCCGATTTCTCCTTCGTAGTAGTTGATAGCCGTTTCTCTTTCACTCGCGGATAATATGTCCATCTTGTGAATCAAGCAAAACAAATGAGACTGTGGAGATAACAGCTTCAAGTTATCGACTGTGTTCCTAAAATAGGCAAAATCCTGCTCCAAATCTTTTGTAGACTGCTTTGAAGAATTGTTATCCATTTTTCTAACCTCCAAGACATAAATCAGAACTTCCGTGCTTCTGAAAATGTGCTCCCTTTGGCTTTCGAAATAATTTTCCATGAAGATATCCTTAATAAAAGGCCATCAATAAGAACTGAAAAACTGTTTAAAATCTCAAAACTTACCTGTCCTCCACAGTCCCAAAGACTTAGTACCATATTTCCGAAAAATCGCAGATGTGAATGCTCAATATTGTTTGTGGCAGTTAATCTACTCGTGTCCTTTGGAAGGTAATTCGCAAAAATAATGCTCCTCATTGAAGTTTTCCCTGCTCCTGCCCTTCCCATCAACAGTACTTTCTTCCTATCGGAGTTCATTTTATTTGTTTTTGTTTGTTTGATTTCCATGTATCATCCAAAAGGAAGGAGGCGCCAATTTCCAATTCGAAGGTCATTTCAAACAAGACCAGGAATAAGGACTTGCGAAGAAGACCAAAAAAATTTGAGTGAGCTTTGAGATCTGATTTCCAGTACTCTATATACACCTCTGATATTTCTACTTTCTACAAATGTTAGTTTTCCTCTAAGCCACTCAAATTTGTAGATTTTCCTGAGGTAAAATGACTCAATCCGGAGTGCAATCAAAAGACTCGTCAATATTTGGTTTAATTAATGACTTTGACTTCTTCGGGTCTTCCGAATCCGAGTTTGGTGAATTGGTGCACACTGTTGTTGATCAGATTGGAGTGGAAATCACTAATAACGAGAAGTTATTTGACATTCTTAAAAGAAAGCTTACCATTCTAGAGAATGGAACACTAAATTTATTTGGGTCCCCCAGAACCCAGAGGTCCGAACCCAAAGATATCTTTGTTTCACAAGAAATCTATTTCGATTCTAGGTTTTCTCTCAAGAAAGAACTTAAAAAAATTTGTCAAAACTCGGAAGTAGGATCTCAAATATTGAATTCCAGAGATGTTTCCATTCTTAGGTTTGTCTTTTCTCATCATAGGTTATTTTCAAACAACACAGAGAATGGGACCATAAAGGACTACGATATTTTTGTCATTAGACACCCAAATCAAGACTTTAACGGCTGTAGAACCTTTTCAATCAAAAAGAGGTCCGGAAAATCACCTCCGAATGACTCTAAAGAAGATGAATTTATCCCAATAAGTTATGTTTCTTCTATTAATAATATACCCACCAAATGGGAACAGTCTGGAAAGAGAATTCTCCACTTAATGCATTCAATAATTAACATTGTTCCGAGAGACATAAAACTCTATATGGCCACCCTTCAAGATATATACCCCTTGTCTCCGAGAAACTCTATGGATTCCTACGTAATTTACTCAAGGCTTCTATTTCATAGTATCAAGCTAGTGCCTTCAACACTGAGTATATTGATCCGGTTCTTGATTACTAAATTAGTTATGGTTGAGTCAGAAATACACACCTTAAATCCAAATAATTTTACGGAAGAAAGGTTCGAGAAGTGGAGACAGGAAGAACTCCAAACCATGGCGATCAAAATTCGGAAAGGTAGCTATAATGATATAGCCTCAGCTAAATCTTATATCCAAGATATTCAAGGCCTAAAAGTTCACTTCTCGGAGAAGTTTACTGAGGAAGATATTGATAGAAATGCCCAAATTCTTGACAATACAATGAAAGAACTTTTTGATTTTATCTATGGAGTTTATGAAAACGGATTTGAATATGCCAAAATTTTCGAAAATTCAAGTCGAAATCCAGATATTTTAGTCCAAGGCAAAACATCGAAGCCATCTTTCAATAGAAAAAATATTCCCAGTTCAATTCTTTCAAGTAGTGACTTTGAGTCATCTGCTATTGAGGACTTTGGCATCACAGGATTTAGCAAGAAGGAGGAGCAGCAGTACAAACAATTTAATGATCTTGAAACCACTGTCCTGGGTACATTTGAGACACAAATCCTGACGATAAATAAGTGCCAGTTTGTAAACTATATTCCAATTTTCATGGTTTCCCATTGCGAGTTATGGTGCGAAAAGTTTCTCCAAATAACTTTCAGAAAACTTTTTAATCCTCATGAGACACTGATTGTCAGAGAGATCTCGGTGAATTATATTATTTCCTTTGTAAGCAACTTTCAGATTGTTTCAAACTTCAAATTCTTCACTCCTTGTATAAGGTATTTAATGCAATTTCTTCATGATTTTGTTGCACACTGGAACATTGAAAAGTCTAACCAAATCCAAAATGACCATCAAACCGAAATTTATGATAATAAGAGGTCCAAATTAAAAACTAGTGAATTTTCTCCTAAGGCCAAAAATTACACCCTCAGAAATCTTTTTGGACTTTATTGTAAAGTTGTGGAATCATTATGTATATTGATTTCCAAAATTTCTATTCGAATTTTGAGGGAGAAATTCAAGTTCTACTCACTTGAAGATCTCGGATTCCTATTAGAGTCGATTTTAAATGTTAACAGAGGCCTTATTTCTTCCGTAATTTGTGGGACATTATCTCCAATTGAGAGACTAAACCCAAGGATATTGGGTGATTTTCTGAAAGTAACAATACAACTTGTTTACAAAGTAATTTTTCTGGAAAAAGAGAAGTTAGATTGCTCCAAATATTTGGGTTCTATTGAACTTACTTTAGAGCTTATGGATATGAATAGTAAACAGGAGATTCCCAAGGATGATAAGATCGAATTTTTAGGTAAATTATGGCTCCGGCATTCTGGAAAGTACCTGAAAAAATTTAGGATTGATGAGACAAATTTTAATTGTGTTGATGAATCCACCAATTCCCAAGAAATTACAACTCAGATAGAAGAAATACTTAAATTTGTGGAACAGAATAAACAACATGAATCCAGAAATGAAGTTAATGGGGAGATCCGAGAAGACTCGGTGGAAATAAACAATGATAAAGAGATATACGGTGAGATGGAATCATCAATTCTTCCCGAACAGTCACTTTGGGAATATGTTTGGGGGAATGTTCCTATTTCAGAAGAGGAGCTGGAACAAGAACTTTACGTCACAAAAAATAAAGTGCTAAAAATTGATTTTGAGGATGTTCCCCACTTTGAAGACAAAATATCTCAAGGAAAGGGAAATAAAAAAGGAGCAAATGGGACTCTAAGGAAAAAAAATTCTGGTTCACAGGAAATGTCACTTTTGGATACTCTCGTCTCTTCGGATGCATTCAAACGTGGAGAAGCCATTCTTCACAGCTATCAGCGAAAACACTCTCCATTCAGAAAAAATAACAGCAAGATCTTTGGTAAGTCCAAACTCCGTTAGTTTTCTTCATAATTTTATTTGAAGTATCAATTTTGTAATGGCGCTAAAAATGGGAGAAATGATCAGTTTTGGAAATGGAGCTCTTACCAAATTCGGTGGAAGATTTCACCAGTAAGGATTATTGGACTAGATTCTTTAGAAATTATAAAGGAGATAATGGCCGAGGTTTTGAATGGTATGGGGACTTTGAATCTCTGAGGAACCTGTTACTGGGTTCTCTGGGAGAAAGTGGAGGGTCAGAATTGGACAGAAAGAGGATTCTACACGTAGGATGCGGAAATTCGACTTTAGCTACTAAGTTGTACGATGAAGGGTTTCGTAACATTACCAATATAGATTTTTCCAGGGAGGTAATTGAGGTTATGAGGGAACGGAATAAGAAAAGGAAGGAGTTGGAATGGATTTGTATGGATATAGAGAAGGATTTCGGAGAGTATGTTGAGAAAGATGAAAACAAAGGAAAATTTGACGCAATTATCGACAAAGGATTCTTGGATGCATTCTTATCTGATTCTATCACAGATACTCCATCTTCAAAAGCCAAGTTAGTAAATTTTTTGACCTCCTCTCTGGAGTTATTGGCTACAAATGGAAGGTATATATTAATCACTCTTGGGCAGGACTACGTTGCAAAAGCTCTGACTATTGGGCTTTATAACTATGGTTTGGAAATTATTGTGGAACCTTTAGTGAAAATTCAAAATTCAAAATTTCTTCCATACTATATCGAAATTATCAAAAGTACCCAGAAGCTGGATTCTGGTAACTCCTTTTTCAAAATTAAGGGGATGGAATTCGGCGAGGACTTTGGATCTATCAATCACTCAATTTGGACTTTATCCAGGAAGCTAAAGGAACTTTCCGCTATGTACTGGAACAACAAATATGTTGGTGACTATTCTCCTGGAGAAATTAAGGAATACAGATTAAATGCGAAAAATTCAAAAAATGGGTTTTTCATTACCGTTTACGATCGGATTGTGTCGGATAATTGCGAGAAGCTTACAGTCGGATTTTTGGTCCCTTTGGGGGAAGAACAAGACTGGCTCTACTCTACTAGGAGGGGATTTGAGGAGATCTCTGACCAGGCGAAATGTAAAAGGCTAATAGTCATTTCCAGGCTTTACGCAAATACAGAAGAGGTATCGAAGGTTACAGGAGAAGATGTAATTAGAGAAATATCGGATTATCTCTCTCCATTAGCTCTCAGAGGGTCGGGCAAGTTTCCTATTTTGACCGTGGGAAGTGAGAGAGTTTTAGAAAAGGAATTAATTTTCAGTTATAGCTCAAAGTTTTGCAGAGAAGTACTTATTTTCAATGTAAAAGAGTCTGGGGTTGAGAAAAGACAAATGGTTTTTAAATCGAGCCCCAGATTGATACAGTCTGAAGTTGTTATGCACAGAAATGAAAAAAACCAAATGGAGTTTGATTATCATCATTGTCTTTCAAACTACTATATTGGAGTAATACTTGTCTCAAGTCTTGTAATCACCCAGAAAAAACAGGGAAAAAAGAATTGCTTAATTTTGGGACTTGGAGGTGGGGTTTTGGCTTCAATACTTAGCAAACTGTACCCAAGGTCTATTTTAGATATAGTTGCTGTAGAAATTGATCCAAATGTAAAGGAGGCGGCCATAAACTTTTTTGGCTTCCCAGAAGAAGATGTGGAAGTTGTTGTTTGTGATGCTTCTGAATACTTGGAATCAGTTTATTTAAAAAACAAGGGATTTTTTGATTATATTATTGTGGATATAAATTCAAGTAATGTTAATGACTCTCTTATGTGTCCAGGTATTGAGTTTCTCTCAAGGGAATTTATCAAGAAGCTTTTGTTTATTTTGAGTAATAATGGTTGTATTGTTTATAATGTCTCTTGCAGAAGTTCCGAAAGGAGGGAAGAACTATTCATTGAACTGGGAAACCAAATCTCGGATCTTGAGACAGAATTTGGAAGGTCCAGGGGACTCGAGCTCCAGTTGGTAGAAATAGGTGAGGAAGAGATCAATGAACTCTGGGTAATTAAGGGACAAACTGAAAACAATTTAATCAAAATACGGGACTTCATTGTAGAGAAGAGATTCCTTATAGGGAGTGAGGATGAAGAAATCTCCAGGAGGTATAATTCTGAGGGTGAAATCTGGATTAAGAGACTCTCAGAACTAAGATGAATTTGGTTTTAGCTTGTTAGTTGATAGGTATAACTGGATATGATATATTTTCCTTTCCTTGTCCCAATAAGTTTGAATCCTTTGCTTATTTATCTCAAAATTCGGGATTCTAATTCCTACAGTGTTATAGGGCTCGGCTCCAACTAGAAGATACTGATATTTTGGATTCGGCTTTTCGATCTTCTGTTCCCAGCATGACATTATTCTGTATCCCGGATAATGGTCTTCAAGAATCTCACTGAAGTGGAATTTGCAGTAGATACAATTAGTTCCGGTGGAACTCTCCCTATGTTTTGAGATATTACACTTAGGTTGCCCTATTCTCGGAATTCTGGGTCTGGTTACCTCCGAACTTTCCGTGGAAAGTTTGATTACTGGTTTCGAGTTCTTTTCTTTGGAGGCTCTATATGCCAGGCTTGTCTGGTGTTTTCTTCCTTGAGTGTGAGATAAATACGATCCTTCGTTCGTGTGGATTGTGGAACAAAGCCTACACTCTACTTGCCCAAGGTGGTTCTTCATGTAGTAAGGATCCTTGGAAAGATCAATTGACTCAAGTGCGAGCCTCCGGAGCCTCTCTCTCCTTTCAATCGCGACATCTTGAGAGCTCGCCAGGGCTCCACTGCCCGTTTTGTGACCTCCTCTGTTCTCATAGTCCATATTAAGTAATTTAATCCTCAAAAGACACTTGGCGGTTTGAGCGCTAACGGATTAACTAGTTTGCGAGCATGAAAAATGTCTGAAACAAGTGAAATTCAAGAAAGACTGAAAAGCGGATATAGATCTGTCTATTGGACCGGAGTATATGGAACTCCAATTGTGTGTCTCGGAAAATCCTCAACTATAGGAATTTGCCGGTACCTTTGAAGGGAGTGTAGTTGTAATTAATTAATTCAGGAAACGATCTTTTAATTTCTAAAAAACGGCAAAAATGGTTAGAGTCCAGCTTTTTTACAATTCTGGATGGGAAAAGGTTTTTTACTATAGCGATGAGCAGGAGGCGGCCGGAGAGGAAGCAAAATGGGTGTTCAGAGAGATGTCGCACGTAGAAAAAAACTTAAATTGGCACTCTATCGACTTTGTCACAAGAAGGTACGTTGAAACTTAAATTTGGAGAGATGTTTCTGACTTTTTCTTTCTCAGAGCATTCCTGGAGTTTGTCCTCTGTAATCAAGAAAAGTCAGAGTGGGACAATCCTCCGGATTCTTGTAATTGTAGAAATTACCGAGTTGGGATCGAGGTTAATAAAGATGAACCAAGTAATGGAGAAATAAAAGAACTAAGGTTCTGTTTAAAGGATGGAAATATAACTAGAGTTCCCTCTATAACTCCGATTGTGATTGTAACAGACCTGGATGGGACACTACTTGGTAAAGATGAGTATCTTGAAGAGTTTAATGATATTTGGATCCGCCAGCACATGTTCAATGGATCCAAACTTATTTACTCTACGGGGAGAAATCTAAAAGACTTCCTCCTTGCAGCAAAAAAGTTTGGGCTACTTAAACCGGATTATGCAATATGCGGAGTAGGGACTGAAATCTACGAATTTCCCGGCAAGGCAATGAATCTAGAGGACTCTTTCGAGAAACTCAGGGTTATAACTGGAAGGAAAATAAACCACAGTGATCTGGGTTACTCAGGGATAGAGATACAGGACCGTGGAGATGGCGGTTCAAGATTGGACTTGGAGAATATCAGAGAAGAGGCTAATCCTCAGTTTCCAGATTGGTGCAAAAATAGGTTTTTTGCATGGCCAATAGAGAAGTGGCTCCAAGCAATCAAAAAATCGTTCGACAGAGACTCCGCAAGAGCGGAGGTGGAGGAGATCTTGAACAGAGACAACTTAAAGTACTACATTAATGGAAATAACTTTCACGATCCATTTCGCTTGTCAATATCCATCGACTCAGAATGCGCTCTTAAAGCATTTCAACAGATGCAGAAAAGCAAAAAAAGCTATAGATTCGCCTTGAGTGGACAAGGGGAATGGAGATACTTGGATATCCTTCCTGAAAAGGGAGGAAAGGATCTTTCAATATTATTTCTGCATGACGAGTTGTTGAACTCTATTCCTTCTGATAGATTCCTAGTCTGTGGAGATTCTGGAAATGATGCCCATATGTTTTCTATTGAAGCTTTCAGGAGCTGTTGCGTCGGAAACGCGCAACAGGACCTCAAGGATTTTTTGCTCGGGGGCTGCCAAATAAGTAAAGACAAAGCCGGGCCAAAACAGGGCTCCAGTGAACGGAGCGAACTTCTTTGCAAAATTATGGAGAGTCAAGGTTTAAAACCTCCCAAATCAGTAAGTTCTTCCAAAGATAACAAGTCTAAATAAGTTTGTGTCTAGGTTTTTATTTCCAGTATGCCAAATGCTGGCGGAATTATTCAAGCTTTAACACATTATGGTTTCATTTCTCACAATAGCAAAGATACCAAGTCCGAAAACGGTTTCTGCTGATTCTCTAAAGAGATTCCTATTGAAGGTAAATTCTCCAAACAAGCTCGTTAGGCGGACAAAGTATAGGCCAAAAATACCCACCTAAATCTCTTAAGGAGGAAAAAGATAAATAGGAACCGCACCCCAGCATTAAATGACTAGTATAAGAAGCTGTCTCTTTGGGTCGGCACCTGAGACTCACATTTGATCATCTTGAAGTCTCTTTCTTGGTCTGTGATATCAGGGGCGAACTGTCTTTTAAGTATGTTTGCTGAGTTCCTTGGGAGAGACCTGGAGTTTTCTTGAGGCTCAACAATAGATTCGTGAAGTAGAGGGATGTTAGGGCTCAACTGCATAGGAAATGCCTCCCTAAACTGTCTTTCTCCAGGGCCACCAATATGGTTGCATCCAAAAATCTCCAAGTAGTTTTCGGAATTGTTAAATTGGAAGAAGTTCCTTTCTCTTTCCAAAGGATTTGGTATGTTCCTAATACCTTCGTTGAAGTCACACATTTCTGTTCCAAAGTCAGAAGCATCATCATCAAGCTCATCTCCCGTCAAGAAGCTTCCTTCACTAGTGGATTCACAATCATCTTGATGGCCCCAGGAGGTTCCTACGGGATCTCCATGAGTAGTAGAATTTGGGGGAGCAATAATAATGAAGTTAGAGGACATGTCGTGATCTTGTGAATTCGATAGACTCTGCTGAGAGTCTTCAAATGGAATCACCAATGAATCCTCAACTCTGTCGTGCATTTGCGGAAGCTCATCTACTATTTGAACATCACAAACGTCAAAAATAGTTGAAACGGGCAAGTTTGAGAGTGAAGACGTCTCGCACTTCTCAATCCCAAAAGACTCATTAATCAAAGCAATGGACTGTCTTATTTCCTCCAAAACTTGGTTGATTATTACTTGAGAATCCATTGCTTTCTTCGAGTGGCTAAAAAAGGCCCTTGGACGAATGAACTTCAGGCTCGTCCACGAGTTCTGTCTTATCTGCTTTAATAAACTGCTTGACTATAATTTTACTATACACGTTCGAACCAAATAACCTTCTACTCTACATATTAAAAGTTTTCACTACTTTGCGTTCGATAATGATAGCAATCTTTCCTGCGGGCCAGAAGTTCTGCTAATAGGCTCCAATTAGTTTCGCAGTAAAAAAAACAAAAATTCTGTAGATGCCCCTCCTTGCCGGATTTACGGTAGATCACTTAATTTTGATTTTTAATTAATTTTTATTGATAATATATAGGCCATGAGGTTCCTTTATTTTCAAAGAGTAAAATAGACAGAGTTAATTTCAACGGACTTATAGGTCTGTTTCTGTCAAAGAGCAAAATTTAGTTATTTTAGGTACCCGATAGATAGAAGTTATCCATTAACTAGTTTGTTTTATCCGATTTCAGAGCCCTTGAAATTTTAGTGCCTTCATTAAAAAAAAAAAAAATCTTTCTCTCCTCGAACTTCCCCGCCGCCATTTCTCAACAGAAATACCTTTTCGTCAAATTTATTGAAGTCTCAGAATCCCAATATCCATAAAGAACTGTGAGGCTCTAAACCCTCCGTGAGGTTCCTAAAATTTCTGGTAAATTTAAATAGAAATTACCATTTTAAACGGGTATTGTGGTATGCATATTTTTCCCGCCCACTAGTATGTATTTTCGGTTGCAGGGCCAAAAGAGCATGTAAATCCATGTGGGTACATGCAAAAAATGGAAAAAGTGAACATGGGCCAAATGGAGCAGGATGAGATTTTTCTGGAGAACATTGATTTGTTTCTGAAGAACCGAGAGCTAAGTGAAGCGGTTGGGTGGAAAGAGGCTGAAAATACTAATTTGCTGGCCCAAGTAGGCCACCTAAAAGAGAGTCAGAGGGGGTTGGAACATTTCATAAAGAAGATAAGGGAAGATGAGATAGACTCATGTTTGGGGGAGATTTATGCAGCAAGTAAACTTAAAGAGTCCCAGAATATGGTGAGGAATTTGGAAAGGTATAACAATTACCTCAAAGGTGTGATTTATACATGTTTGAGGGTTGGGGACAGAATTTATGGGGCAGTTAATGGGGGAAAGACAGCTTTGGAGCTTGGGTCAGAAAATGGGTTTGAGGAAAAACTGAGAGAAAATCTGAGTAGATTTCTCAAGATCTCAGAACCGCTTGTGCAGGATATCAAGGAAAGAGCCGGTTACAAAGATAAGTATAGGCAATTGAGGTTAGAAAATAGAGGTTTGAAGGAAAGAGTTAGAGAATTAACTCGTGTAGCAGTTGAAAAAAAAGTAAAGAGGGAAGTCTTACTTAATATTGCCGGGTCTGAAGCTGTTGAATCTAAGTCTCAAGGAATACAAGTTCCAAGCAAACACCACCTCTTGCATGAGAAGTCAATTACAGAGACAACTTGGGCAGACAAGGAACCGGAAAATGAGGAGTTTTGTATGAATTATGAGATTGAGAGCTTGAGTTACCAGGTAAAACAATATAGAAAGGAGAACTTTGAACTCAAACAAAAGATCTTTGAGTACGAGTTCAATAATAAGAACTTACATATAGATGCAATTATAGAGTCTGAGCTCAAGGAAAAGCAAAGAGAACTAGAAGAATTAGAGAAGGAATACTCCAACTGGGTCATTAGGCTCCAGCAGGAAAATTCAGAGCTTAGGGAGGTGGTTAGATTTCAAGAAGAAGAACATTCGAAACTCGTCGAGGATTTTGAGAAAAAAAATGTTGAGAACAAGCGGGACCTGGATGCCTTTTATGAGAAGTACATAGAAGAGCATGAAAAGAGGCTTCAGGAAAAAAATAAAGAGATCAGACTCCTAAAAATTGAAAATACTAGGGGAAGCAACGAGAGCTTGGAAATCGAGGTTCTAAAAAAAAGAGTTAGGAGTCTTGAAGCCAAAATTAACACTTTATCTGGAGAAAATAAAACTTTGGACTTTGAGCTAGAAAGAGCCAAGATTAGTATCAGAGATGCAGACCAGAAGCTTGAAATCAACAACAAAATAATTAGAGAAAGAGATGAAGAGCTTAGTCGTCTCAGAGAAGAACAGGAGAAAACTCTCGAAAAATATAACTACGAAAAAAGACTACACCAAAAGTTTGAACAAGATGCGTATTCCCTCAAAAAGGAACTGGATAATCTCCTGAGTGAGATGTATAAAAATCAAAAAAAGGCGAGACCCGGAATTATTGCGGATTCTTTTGATGGAGACAAGGTTTCTTCTGTCGAAACTATTATTAAGCACTGTAGGGAACTTGAGGAAAAAGTTGACAGCCTCACCAAGGAATTGGATGCCCAAGCAACCGGAAAGTTACCCTCGAACCAAAGCCCCGAAATCAGGACTTTGCTCGATCAAGTTCAAAGCTTGAGGAGAGAGCGCGAACAACTCAAGAAAGACATTAGGCAGAGAGATTGGGCAAAGGTTGAAGTCGAGATTTCTCAAAAACGAGTCTTCGAGGAGGTGGATCAGCTAAAGAGAGATAATACCCGTCTCATGCTCGAAAATCTTAGGTTGAGGGACTTAGGTGGTACTCAGGACCCCTCAAGGGCCAAAGAGGACCTAAACAACGAAAATATTCAGTCAAATAGCTCCAGATCTTCCATTTCAAGCGGGCTCAGGAGATCTATCGCTGATGATCCCACCAGAAGTGCGTCTTTGAATACTGAAAAGCCCCTATCTAACCCTTCCGGTTCTTTACAAAAGAACGCCGCACAATCAATGCTAAGTTTCAAGGCTCCAAGAAGACCTAGCCTACTACTGAATCAGAAGTTAGCCTCGGGAAATAAGTAGGGATTTTGAAACTCTTCAATTTTACCTTTAATTTATTTAATTTCTTTTTCTGCCTTTTTCTACTATTGCGAAGTTTTGGCGCTAAGTATGGGCGAAATATAATCTCGTAATTTAGCTCGAAGCGAGAGAAAAGTAACAAAAATTTACTTCCAGAAAGGGAGGAGGTTTCGCGTAACACAAATATTTCCCAGACTCATCATATTCGTGGATGGACCACAAAGTATTAAAATTCTACGAAAAAGGAGCCGAACAGAAGGATCTAAAAAAGTCCAGACACTCCACAGACCGGATATACAAGAAAAGAAGTTAGTGCCTGAAAGAAACCTAAATGGAGATTCTCAGAAGTATAATCAACATCTATCTACGGAAGTTCCTGCAACTTGAAGATCTCAAGTGGGACTTAAACGAAGGACTCAAAATTGACCATGTCAAAATTAATAACCAAGACATTAATAGGCAATTAGAGGAGAAGAGTATTCCCATTCAAATAAGTGACGGAAGTCTGGACTCAATGAAGGTCTCATACTCTCCCACAAACGGAACTTTTCAAATCAGTATAAGAGAAATTAGAGCTCAGATCAGGCCCAAAGTGCTTTCCACCGTCGGAAAAAAAATCCAACAGGGCATCGTGAACATCATTCTTGATGAAGATCCAGTTGAATTCATTGACTCTTACTCTTATATTAGAGACCTCCCGATTTCCTACCTTGAATATACCAACAAAAAAGTGGAGTCCTCCATTGCTGATCCTGCTCTCATCCCTGAGCCTCCCAGATTCCCTGTAGCAGCCTTGAGAATCGGCCAATTTGCGGGGTGCCCACCCAAATATTACCCTCCATTGTACGAAAGTAGCTATAAGCAGACACCGGCGCCAGTACCGGGGGCAATATCATCCTCATTATCTTTATCATCGCCAATGCCACTAGAATTCCAGAATCCCTGTTTGAGAACCTTTCCGGAACCCACATCAGTGCGATCTTTGAGGAATAAAAGTAGCCCAATTCCTCCATGTGGTCAGTTCCGGTCTCAGGTAAGTTATATGTTCTCTAGCTTTCACGAAAGTGGGAAACCATAAATGGAGGGTACCTTCTGTGCCTAAATCAGGGGCTATCTCGTGAAGACGCTCTGTTTTCTATTGCCTCTTTCCACTTTCTGTCTCTCCTTGGAGAGATTTTTACCCCTACTTACTGTGAGAAAGGTTGTATTCAGCAAACTGGAAAGCTCCTTGTCTTGTTGGCTTATTTGATCTAAGATGAAACCTGTATTTGTAATTACGTCTTGTGTGCTCTCAGTAAATGAATAATCATCTGAATAGAAATCCTCGTCCGATGAAGTGTATTCTCCTTGAACAAAGGAATCATCCACTCCCACTGTAATGAGTGGATCTGACCTTTTCTTGTGTTTTCCAATTCCCAGCTTTGGATATTCGAGAGGCTTGTAAAGCTCCTCAATTTGGTTCAGCCAGTCCTTTGCCCTCTCCGATTTCAAGCAGGGATTCCTAGTTTTACCACCACCGAAAGTTTGTCCTCCACGAACTTCCTTTCCTCTACTCCTATCAGCTGTCGAGCAGTAATTACCAACCGAAAGTCTATCGGAACTCAGAAATCCTCTCATTGCGGAGTCTTCATTTCTTCTTACGTCAAAACTCATTGAAAGCTTGTTCTCCTTCGACTCAATCTCCTCGATCCCTCTCAGGTTTATCATGCTCCCAGGGTCTATTCCAACCCTATCCCCAGTAAGAGGATCAGGTTTTTCAATCTGGACCTCTACCTCTCTTGAAATACTCAGTTTTGTCTCACTTCTTCCGACAAGCGAAATCCCCTTCCTCAATCTGTCTAAATCATTCCTTAATGACTCATTCTGCTCCAAGGTATCAGTATATAGTTGATAAGTTTCTAGCAGCCGTTTTCTCAAGTTGTTCACCTCAAACCTCAGCTGCCTCCTAAGTTTCAGCTCAGTCTTGTGTTCCAGTTCCACCTGCTTCAACTTTCTTTCCAGAAACCCCACTGTCTGTGCCTCTCTCTCCTTGGTCTCCAAATGCTTTTTTTCGAGGTCGTTCAGCTTCACCTCCAGCCGACTTTTAAGCATGAAATCCCTTTCGTTCAAAAACCCTGATTTGTCTTCCATTGTCAAAGATCTGACCTCGAGAGACACTCAACATGAATTCAAACATCAAAAAATCAGATCTCCAGGTCCAAGCCCACTTTTTATTCTTTGAGTTTTACTTCCCAAGATTTACCTTATTTGGATTTAAATCTTAAACTAAAAATTGGTTACTGGCGCCCCGCCAAAAGTCCCATTCTTGCATGCTCCATCAAGAAATCAAAAAAATTTCCAAGACAACCCTGAGAGATTTTGATTGATCCGATACCCTGAAAAGGATCTGTAGTTCAGAGTTTGGTTTTTTACCCAATATATCCGGAGTCTCTACTTTTCCAAGTCGCATTTTGAATGACCCTCTTAAAGCCCATAATTAAATTGAAGTCAATTGATAAGATTTGGAAGGATTCTCTTGATATCTTATCAACAGATGAGGTTTCTTTAATACAAAAATCACTAAAATACATGTCTAATGAGATTAAAGAAGTTAAAGACTCCAAGCAGCCCTTTTCACAGGCAGAAATTTCCCTAGTTTCTCAAAATTTTGGAGATATGATCAATGATTTCGTTACTCACTTTGACTTCAATAGGGTCATTATTTTGTCCCAAAGGAGAAGTATCGCCAAGTATTGTTATCATATTTTAATTTCCCTCATCGACATTCTCGAAAGTAACTCTCTAAACATTGATAAAGAATCCCTTTTCAAAAGCTGCCAAATATGTCTCAACTATTACTTCCCATCAAAAGCCTTGAAGAATCTTGAATCCCACAACCAAAATTCAGACCCGGAGTCCTATCTCCCCACAAATAATTTGAGGTCCAACAAGTCTCTGGATTTTATTTTCAAGACTCCTCCCAGGAATCTCCCTACTTTTGAAAAATTAAGTACTCTTCCAAATCCAAGTCCCTTCAATACGTCTCAAAGGTCTCCCTCCAGGCTTCAGAATTCCGGAAGTCAACATTCGATTACAAGGTACAATTCTTCTGAAAACTGTCTCTATGAAGATCCAAATGGTCTTTGTAATTTGAATGCCTTCGAGAACCCTGGATTTGAATCGGAATTCTTTCCAAATGATTTTCAGTTCCCGATGCCTATTGAAGAGGCGAAGAGAAGACTTAGAGAAAAACTCTTAAAGAAGGAAATTTCTGGAATAAGAAAATCCAGGTGTCCTAATCTTGGTCAGGAATTCCCACAAATTTTACGAAGAAACAAGTCACTTTTCCAGTCCTGGGGAAGTGAGGAGACTGACAAATCTGATCTTCAGATTGAAGATCTCGGGCCTTCAAATATACTTCAGAAAAATATAAAACTTCAAACTCAGAGAATTAAATTCCCAATACAAGTCGATGAGTGGGAGTCCACCAAGGTTGCGGCTCACCTCGCTGAGACACTACCAGAGCCCCAAAGGACCCGTAGAATCAGAAAGGAAATATATCAACAGAGTATTTGGAGATCTGTTGAACTTCTTAAAGACCTCGAAGTTTGTCAAGATTTAAAACCAAACGTTTTGACAAAGACAATGTTTCATACAATAGAGAATATTATAGACTACTGCTAATTAGAAACCTACTTGATTGATAGATACTTTTTTTCTACCTCTTTCTCGGAAATAATATTCGAAGGAAGCTTTTTCAATACCCCGATAATGTAATAAGTAACTCCGAGGTAGGTAAACCAAGGCTTAAATTTTTTTATTTCTTCGAATTTATCCTCTAAATCTTCCTTTCTTATACTGTTCAGAATGTCAACAAGGTTTTCCATCTCTGAAACATGCAGAATAATTCCTATTCTTTCCATTAAATTTCCAAATGGAATCCAATTTATGTCGTCCCATATATATATTGGGATAGTACCGAGTTGGACTGTCTCATATAATCTAAAAGAAGTTCTCCCAAACCCTCTCGGACAGAGGTGGAATATAGAACGCTGGATTACTTGTTTGAACTTCTCACCTTGGTAGTGAATCATTGTATCATTTCCCTCGGCTAATTTTGGGAAATTCTCTTGTTCCAGGGCTTGATCCGTCATATTGAAGAACTGGAAGCTTTCAAATAACTTTTTCCTTACAGGAAAATGTCTTTTTACAATAGTTGACGATACCCATATATCCTTTTTGTGGTCCAAACCTTCCTCTTGCAGCTCACCTTTGATTAATGGAATGGGAACTTGCTTAAATCCTGTAGTTGCTCCCCCCGCGTTGAATATAATCAAGTTATTCATTGATCTAAATTTTAATTTGGACTTTTTGAACCCTTCGGCATCCTAATTAAAGTTTGTATTAATTGACCAGTTTCCACGCCATTTTCCCGGGAAACTTACCTGGAGCACGGTGAAATATAGGACCTCTTCTTTCAAACTGTCCATCACTTTCTGAGCTTCGCTCAACCATTCTTTTTTAACTTCAATCTCAACCTTATTTCTATGAATAGACGTCCAAAATATTGGAACATAAACTGGAGGAATGGGGTCAGATTTATCACAGTATCTCAAGTCTTTAATTGAATATTGGGTAAGCCAGTTGCAGAAAATCCCATCTTCAATCCATGGGCCACTATAACCGGAGTAATTTGTGCTTAGTCTGGGTCTTAGGTTTTTCGTGAGCTCAAAAAGTCGTATTTGTTCCTCGCTTAAACATAGACCATAGTTCCTCAGGTTTTTCCTATTTGTTGTATTACGGAATTCGTGAACTGTAATATTTCCGTCAAATTCCAAGTTGCATTTCGAGTAGTCCAGTTTAGGCTGATTTTCAGAGAAAATCCTTTTGGTGCTGTTTTGATCGTATCTATACTGTATAAACATGTAGAAAACCATGCAGATCGTAAACGTTAAAATACATGTGATTTGAATTGCAAGCATAAGCGTACATGGAAAATTCATTTTGAAAGAGAGTATTAAAAGAGATATTTTCCAACCAGGTAGCTACCTTCCGAATGAATCAAAGAAATGTACCCTTATTAGGTACTTCTTTCGGGTTTTTAAACAGTTTCACCTAAACTTTTGATTATTCGTATTCATATAAATTCCAAGTATTAGAATACTTCATCCGAATTTCTCCCAAAAGAAATGAGTCCATAAAACAAAAGAGTCTTACTTTCCTGGACAATTTATTGAACTCTATTTATTCACAACTATTTTTATTTTTTTAATTAGTTTTTTCATTACGTGTCAAGTCTTGATACCTTTCGCAACGCGTACATGTAATCTCAAATTTTTTCGGATTAATGTGGACGCCCCCAAATCAAATGGATAGAAATGTGAAAAAATTTATTTAAAAAAATAAAATTTGAGTAAGAATTTTTTTCCAATAATAAATTAAAGTTTATACGGGTTTATACTAAAGTTTTTAATGACTAGAGAGGAACAGCACGAAATTGAGGTAGTTGGTGGAGAGCCAAATGGTACTTTGGGTAAGTTTTGAATTCGAAGAAATATTAACCATGAAGTAAATCAGTAGAATCTTCAGTTAGAGGAATGGAGGTTTCAGAGAGGGAACGTGAAAAGGAAGTTCCGAACTACGTTGTGTTTTTGAGGGAATTGTTTGTGGGAATGATAGGCGTTCAAGGAGTATACATTTTTGTCAATTTCATATTTAAAAATTACCCTGGTTCTCTTTTATCTATGTTGCTGTAAGTTACTTTAAAAAAGTTTGGGGAACGAGTGTTACTAATTATCTGTTTAAGTACTATTACTGCAATTTACACCCACTTTGATAGAAGATTCGCCACTTATTCTTTGAATATTGGAGTCGAATTACTTTTGGGAATGGCAATAGGGTTTTCGAGTAAGTTTTGAGTTTATATATTCTTGATTACAGGGTTAAATAAGTAACTAATTCCTCATCTGTTTCATAAAATTAGTTTACTCTCCAGTTCAGGGATTTGAAAAGTACTTTGACGACCCAGATTTGAAGGTAGGTTTGGGAGACCACTGTTAAGCCGGACTTGGTTAAAGTTTTATTTTTCAAACTAAATTTTCTAATTTTAGAGAATAACTCTCCCTCAACTTGTTTACTGCGGGATATTTGCACTTATTTCTACATTGCTTGCAAGGTTTGAGAAAAGGCATCATCAGAATACCAAAAATTTGAAAAAGAGGTGAATTTTTTTTACCAAAGTATTGGTATCTGATTTAATAAATTAATCAAACCTTAGTACGTGGAAGCTTCCGAGTGACTATGCGAGCGCATGTGAAATTGCATGTAAATACCGGTATTCATTTCTATGCAAATGTTGACTAGTTATTAGGAGTGATTAATTAATTCGACAATTACCCGGAGTTTTTCTTTTGATAATCATCGGTTTTTTATTGTAGATAAATACTTCGGCAATTACTTGAGGCCACTGCGGGTTCTGGAGGAGGATGAGCCTCCAGTTTGGAGAGAAAATGATGAGGTTGCAGTTAGTAGTATTTCTGCTTTCAGTAATGATTTTTATGGGGGCAACTCTATACATGTTAAGTACACCAACCAGGAACAGAGATAGAGAGCAGAAGGAATTCTTTTTTGGGATTGAGAGAGAAGAGACCAGGGAAATTGAAGAACTCAGGGAGTCATTGTTTAGGATTTCACTCAAGTTGGCCGAGACCAAAGATATGTTTAATACTATCGGAGCATCCATAAATAAGATTGGCAAATATGTGGAGGCAAATGAAAAGAATATGACTGGGAGGGATTATGCAAGGAAAGAAGAGTCTAAAAATGGGTTTTTGGTCGACTCCGTACTTTTTCCGTGCAAATATAGTTTTAATGGACCGGTCTACGTATTATTGACAACAACTCCGGCAAGAATCAATGGTTTGGAAAAATATTTGGATCTACTTCATAAACAGACTTATGGAATTAAAGAAATAATTCTTTCGATTCCCTACATTTTTGAAAGAACAGGGGAGGAGTACCCACCAATACCTGAGTATTTGCAGGATAGAATTAGATTTCCTTTGTTGAGGATCCTCAGAGGGAAGGATTACGGCCCGGCCACGAAATTTCTGTTACCAATAGAAAGCTTCAGCTTTCCGGATGATGCTGGGCTGGTGGTTTTGGATGACGATACAAGGTATTCAAGACACCTAGTCTGTGATTATCTATACGTACACGAGAAGTTCCCGGAGGCAGCCTTGGGTAGACGAGGACAAGCTTACAACGACAATTGCGATCCAACATACAGAGTTGACAGAGTTCAGAGACTAAGTCACGACCAGAGGGTTGCCAATTTCGTTATAAGGAGTGTAGATCTACTGAGTGGAGTAGGTACATACTTTATTCAAAAGAGATTTATAAACAGGGACATCCTGACGATAAAGAGCAAGTGTCCCAAAAACACAATAGATCATATGTTCTTTACTGACGATATTTTCATTTCTGGTTATCTCGCGTACAAGAACATCACAAGGATCGTGTTTTCGGATGAGCTCTCGCGGGAGGAACTCAATAGGCCCTATATGCTTGGATCTGGTCCCGGGGCCCTCTGGGATATTAATAGGCAAACCTCCCATAATGATAATGCCACAGCGGCGCTGGGGTTATATTGGGGCTGTAGGAACAAAAAGGCAATAACCTCTAGGTACGAGGATATTCTTTGTAGGTGGAACAACGAGGAATGAAGTATTCCCAAGTCAAATACTCATTTTGTTCCATGGACCTAATGAGGTTGGAGTGTTACAAATTTACTGATCGGGAATATCAAGGGGAAGCAGAGAGTATTTAGGAATTTATCAGTTCTCTATTTCGTCAAGTTCATCTTCAGATGACTTAGAGTCTTCAAGAGTCTCATCATTGTCATTTTCATCCTCATCCGACCATTCACTTTCTGAGTTAGAAGTTTTCGACCTCTTTTTCTTGGGTTCATTCCTGGTTATTGGGGACTCTAAAATGGGAATATTCGGGTTCAAAGATATAGGGTTATCTCCGAGATCAAAATATTTGCCGGATTTTTGAGGATTTTTACTTTTCACAACAGTCTTTTTTTGGTGCTTTCCTGAAATAATATCCAAGAAATTCATGACATCAATATCAAAGAGTTCGCTGTTCAAAAGCGTTGGGAGTCCGTTGGAGGAGTTTTCCCCGTCAATTCCACAAATCTTCTTAGCCTCCTCAAGAATCTGTTCAATTTCTTGGCTACTAAGCAAAGAAAGAATAGTTTTACCTCCGGGGGCATTCTGGGTGGTCAGGAAATCAAGGAAAGGTCCAATTACTTCCTTCGTTTTGGTGTTGTTCGCAATAAGTTCGTCCCTAGAAATTGTGTCTCTGAATATTCCTATGGATAGTTGTCCAAAGAGCGAAAATCTGAAACTTTCAAGTATTGATCTGTTCAGATCAGAGGAGTTGGTTTTAATAAATTCTTCGGTTTTCTTCCAGCCGACTCTACTTGAAAATGCAGGAAAGAGCTTCTTACTTAGTATTCTGGTTCGTTTGGAATTATCTTGGATATGAGACAGAATTAGAGAGACCAAAATACATGAGAAAGCACCAAATGAGGACCAACCTTGGTTTCCCATGAAGAACATTTCCAAGAATTTACTTAAGAATGGTAGTTTGTCACTAGAGGCTTCCTTTCCTTGGCTATAATAAATAGATTCTATGTAGTAGTCTTCGACCATCACATTTTCAATGTCAGCGAGGTAGTTGAAAATAACAGGTGTGAAGATTTGCGTAGTGAGTTTATACTTTGAAGAAATCGCTATTAGAGAAAGAACGCAACCTGGGGAAAATTTATGTTCGAGGAAGTTTTGGATCTTGGTCTTATAGGCATTGAGGGTATAAGGATTTGTTACAAAGGCCTCGTCCTTTAAGTTGTCCAAGGGCTCAAAAACTCTGCAACTTGGATAGAGAATATGGAATGGCTTGTCTTTCTCTGAGAAGCTCAACAGACTACCAAATGCTTCAATCAGTGGAGAAGAAAGTTTGAATGTCTTTGTTTCATTCTGAAGGTTTCTTGAATTCCTGGGTGAGGTCCAGTAAATAAGCTCTTTGGTGATAAGTACGAGATCGGAGTTTGAGAGAGGCCAGTTTACCAGGGCATCTGCTTCAGGATCTTGGAGATTGTTTTCGATAGTCCCCTGGAGGCCTGACATGACCAGAAGTGAACAGAGCGAAAGAAGACTCACCAGATTAAGAGATTGATTGCTTCTAGGGTGATGCTTCATATTACTTCTCAAAGATTCAAGAAGGATGGTACTTAGTTTATGTCTCACAACTTTAAAGACTTCAATTGTTGACTCCTTGAGATCTTTCAGGGTTAGCAACTGATTTTCATTAACTTTACGTCTAGAACTGACCTCTTCAGGGGAGTCGATATCTAGTCCCTGAAGAAGATCTTGGACAAGGTGGGCATAGCCGGTCGTTACCATATCCAGAGTAACAGAAAATAGCTGGGTGGACTGATAGGTGAGGGTTTCACTAAGTTCCAGTTGGAGAATCCGTTCAGCTCTTTCTATGACCTCAAAGAGAACTTCAAAGGAAACCGGAACTCCAGAACTCTGTTCCGGGGACATTTCTGAGGACCTATTTGGAGACGAAGCATCCTTTAGTCTGTTTGAAATAAATACGTTTTCGGTTGTGAGATATTTGAGGGCTCCGAAGGCCCTCCTGATGTTACAGAAGAGATTTAAAGGAGATAAGTTCGCATTTGGAATATCGGATAATTTCCCCATTTTTCTGAACTCTGTTTGGATTTCTGAGACTTTTGAGTAGAGAATACCATCTGTATTCGACAAGAACTCTCTTCCAGACTTCAAAAAGGAGTCAAAGAGTTTGGTGTTGAGCGCGGCCACCTCCTTTTGTATTTCTTGGAAAGAATTATCCTTTAAGATGGCATTGTTAGTATCGAAACTAACTACTGGAGCGAGGGTCATACAAACCCCATCAATTACTCTGGAATCGGAATGGCTATGGAAGATTTTAAGAAGTCTCCCTAATGGGAAGGACTTTAGCCCAGAAGGAATAAAACCGGAGTTGTCTCTTTCTTGCATAAGCTTGCAGTAGAGACTCGTGCATATGGAGAATATTGAGAGTAAGATGGCCAATTGGTCAGTATTCTTCTCATGAATCAGAATCAGAGGTTCCATATACTCAAGAACAGCGGAAATAGCCACAAAGGCTCTAGGCCTACAAAGGAATATCTCTGCCTTGTTAAAATATGTTGTCGGTGAGTCTTCTGTAACGGCCAGGATGAGGCCTTCAATATGAGAGACATTGGCGTGCAATACCAGGAGAAGGGTCTTCCTTACTTCCTCATCCAGCGGCTCCAGCTGAGAGCCACTGGATGAACATTCCGTTGCAAGGAGCATTTCAACCAGGAACTTTGAGTCCCTCACGCAGGGAGCCTTCTCCCAAAAGGCATTTACACACCTGTGGGTCAAAACAACTAAATCTTTTCCGAATTCGCGGATAAACTCGAGAAAAGTTTGCAGATCCGACCTGATTCTACTTGGCTCAAGGGGCTGGAGGGTGTCCAGGCCTATTAAACTTCTGATCCGCTTGCTCTCTATTCGGCTGGAGGCCAGCTCAACCAATTCCCGAGTCTCAACATTTTCGTGGGAGATTCCACCCTCAAACAGAGCAATATCTATAAACTCCGCAAGGATGGAACCAATCCCAGGAGGAGGGCCGAGCCAAAGGAGGTCCACTACTTCGTCAACAAACTCCTCATCCAGTAAGCCGTACCTGAGGAGTTCCTGCAGGATTCTGAGTGCTAGTTCACCACAGTTGGAGATTTCTAGATCGTGAGGGACCTTAACTGCCAGAGCAACTGCATTCCTCAAGGCCCGAAGAAAGGACTTTTTGCAAAATAAGACAAGAGTTCTACTCCGAATAAACTCGACCCCAGTACAGTTGAGCAGGGAATGGAGGATCCGGGTTCGATTGTAGGTACTTTCCTCTGGGAGCAGTTCCATTAGCAGTTCAGGGACCTCTGCATCGCAAATGATTCTGGCCATATGGGGTTGAAGGATGGAATTTGAAAAGTTAGCTAGACAGCTAAGACGGATTTCGGGGCTCACATCCTGGACTCTGGGGATCCAGAAGTCCAAGATAATGTCAGTGAGAATTCTTTCCAGTACATTAGAAAGTTTGTAAGTTCTTTGGCATTCCTCCTCCAGAGTTTCGTGAGTCCCAGACTCAGGAAACTCTTCTTCCAGTTGGATATTGAATCTAGAGAGCTTTTCCAGAATATCCGCCCTGGCAGCTACAAGGCCCTTAAAGATACCGTTCATAGCAACTGAGGCTGAGTGTCTAAGGGGCCTTATTTGGACCTTAGAGATGGATTTCAGCCAGCTACATAAGAATGTAAGGGCCTCCAGTTCCGGGTCCCGAGGAAGATTTTTGGAGAGATTTTCACCGATCCCAGCAAAGAAGTCGGAGAAAAGCTCAGAGAAGGGGCGTTCCGAGGATCTTTTGGGCTTTATTGGATAGTACTGAAGAATGGAGACATTACTCTGTTTAATATCTAAGATCAGATTCTGCAAACAAGCTTCAGATGAGTCTGGCTCATCCCAGCTTGGAACCGATTGTAAAAACACGCTGGGAATACCCCCTCCCTCCAAAATTAGCCTGGAAATCTCCCTTAAACTTGAAACGAATGAGGAATGGCTCGGAGGCTCAAAAAGACCCCTGCGGATCTGGTTGAACACCGAATTGGTGAGAGTCTTGGACTGTCCTGGATTATCCAGAGCAGACCGAATGGTCTTGAAGAGTCTGCACCTTGTTTGAAGCTGGGTCTTGGAGAATTTCCGCTTTGTGGCATTTTTCTCAGAGATTGGCCAATTCTCCTTTGAACCAGAGTCAACCATAGTTGTTGAGACACTTCGGAGCTTTTCTGGAATTGCAAATCCTTCCGGATCTCTAGTGGATGCCTTTGGTCTTGACATCCCTGATAATGAAGGAAATCTTTTAATAT
>JABXOJ010000034.1:0-61904 GCA_014529505.1 Cryptosporidium felis
GTTGCCGCAACGGCCTCTACTTCTCAAACTACTAAAAAGGCCCTGGTACTAGGAACCCGCTCCCCGCTCCCTTCTCGCCTATCTTGCCCAACCTTCACTCAGACAATTGCTTTTCCACGTCATTGTTTCCCCTGCCCACGCAAAACCGCCACATGCAATCCTCCGGGCCCCGCATGCGTCCGGCTTTCCAAGTGTGGGGCAAAGGGGCAGTTTTGGCGCGAAACGGAGCCCCGGTTAATGAATTACAATTCCGCTCGCAGAGGGCGGCGCGTAACCATTATTGGGTAACTCCGAAGGAATTGAAATAAAAATAAGATTCCTACATAACCGCGAGTTTCGAAAGAGACTGGCAAGGCAACGGTAATTGCAGCCCCGGCTGTGGCAAAACTTGGCCGGTTCGGAGCGCAGCGTGCTCTCGCCTATGCTGCACATTTAAGCCCGGTATCGCCCAGGACAAGATATCCCCATACAAAAACTTCACCCCTCCTCTTCATCTCCGCTTGGTCTTCTTCGGGGGCGAGACTTCCAGACTCCTTAGCCGGCTGAAAGAGCCTCCGGAAGGAGGTGGAGCCCGCCCTGGAAAAAATCGCAATTCGTTTATCTCGGGCGGCCGCGACCAACGGGAGAAGCAGAACGCCCTCGACCTCCCCTCCTCCGCTCCCTCTCCCTTCGCCCCTTCTCCCTCGCTCCGAGGCTCAGAACAGGCTCAACGAGTCGACGAAGCCGTCAATAGTCTGGCTGAAGAGCTTATCTCCGATGGTCTCGCAGGGGACGTCCCGGACGAGGACGGAGGGAGCCAGAAGGTAGGCCGAGAACGGAGACATATCAAGAAACACTGTCTGTCTGAGGGACTCGGTGTCCACGAGCCTGTAGGGAGAATCCAAGTGAAGACTCTGGCTCACCGCTTTGCTGAGAGAGTCGAACGCCCTCTGCTGAGTAAGGCCCTCCGACTCGAAGATCCTGAAGCCCGGCTCGGACTTCAGGCTCCCGAAACTGATGTCGTCCGGACTTGTCCGCTTCTTGTCTCCCCCAAATCTCTCGTCCTGAGTGTCAACCACAACGCTCAGAGGAAGCTCGGTGGAGACTCCAAAGCCGTAGCTGCTGTAGAACCTGTCGCTGTAGTTAAAGACGAACACGCAGTTGTTCCTCTCCACCACCAGGACCTTGTCGAGCTCGTGGCACAAGATCACTCTCACTCTGGAAGACGAGCCGTGCAGCTCCCCCCTCGCTCCGGGAGCCTCCTCCGGACGCGGAGAGTCGGTTTCCCGGAGCAGCGAGCTCCCCCCGAGCCCCGAAGAGCAGAGCTCGCTCTTCTGGGCAGGGCCCGACTCCAGAGAGAAGCTCCCTTTGCCCCTTCCGTCCCTCGCGCCAGTGCCCCCCCCGTCCTCCGGAGAGGACTCGCCGGGCTCCGAAGCCAAGACCGCCTGAGCCCTCTCGACGCTGCTCCTTCTTCTCCTCGGCGCAGCAGCGGGTGCCCGGGGAGGCGAGTCCCTCCGTCCGGACGCCCGCGAGGCCTGCAGACCCCGGCCCGGGGCGTCGGGAGGGGCGCCGCGTCTGCTCACGTCCTCCCCAAGGCCCACTCTCCTGCCCCCGGCGTCCCGGAGACCCGTGTCCAGCGTCCAGTTCAAGAACTTCTCCAGCCTAATCAGAAAAGTGCTGAAGAACTCCAGGTGCTTGAACCTAAGGTTCTTGTTGTCAGCCAGGTCCCACCTGCAGCGGAGTCTGCTCACATCCAAGTCGTTATTCGGCCTCGGCAGGTCGAAGGAGTCGGGGTTCCCGAACTCGGACCCCATGCTCTGAAACACTCCGTTCTTAGCGAAAGCCATCATCGTGAGAGTCAGCAGCTTCATCTGCTTCAGGGCAAGGACCGACCTGTCGAAGCCGTCAAAAATCGTCATGTGGTGGTGCAGAGCGTTTTCCCCGAAGACTTGCAGCACCAGCGGGAGATTCGGCTTCAAAACCAAGCTCGGAGCCACGTCCAAGACGTTGCACTGCTCGAAGTACAGGAAGCTCGTGGTCTGGGCGATGGAATCCCAGGAAAAGGAGTAGGCCGCCTTGACCCTCCCCCGAGACCCCATCCACCTGGAGTGGTCAAAGTTCTTCAAAATCTCGCAGCACCCCCAGGCTATGCTGTCCTTGCAGGGCTCCACCAAGTAGCCGTCTACGTTGGGAGTCAGGAAGTCCCTGGGGCCGCCGCTGGTAGTGGCCACCACGGGCTTCCCGGCGGTCCAGCCCTCCAACACGACGATCCCGAAGGGCTCATTTCTGGAAGGTACCACGACGGCGTCGCAGGCCTTGTAGAGCCTGATTACGTCGTCTCCGGACTTCTTCCCGACAAACCTCACCGAGTTGTAGACCCCCAGCTGATGAGACCTGCGCACTATCTCGTCCCTCTGGTGGCCGTCCCCAACGATGATGAACTTGGCGTCGCTCCTGTACTTGAGTATTCCCGGCACCGCTTCAACCAGAAGATCCACGCCCTTTTGGAGAGCCATCCTGGCGACGCACAGGAACGTCGGCTCGAGAGGTCCGATGCCGTACTGGCGCTTAACCTCCCCGGCGTCGTCCATCACGACCCTGTCGAAGTTTCTGCAGTGAATCCCGTTGTAGATCACCTTGATCTTGCTCCTGTTTACCCCAAACAGCCTGCAGACCTCCTCCGCGAGGACTCCGCTGACGCAGATTATCCGGTCCGCCGTGTGGCAGCCCTCCCTCTCGATGTCGGAGATCCGGCTGCTCTGGCCTCCGAAGGACTGGTTGCCGCACCTGCCGTACTCGGTGGAGTGGACGGTGAATATGGTGGTTCTGTTGTTGTTGCCGATCCTCCTCAGGCTGGTGAGAACCGGAGCCGCCAGCCAGTCGTGGCAGTGGCAAATATTAAATCGGTACCCGTTCTTTACACTCGGCAGTGGAGGGCCGCCGTTGGCGGTGAAGTCCGGCACCTTGGTGAGGCCGTCCTCCCACCTCTGCATGTAGTAGACGAAGGAGTTGCACATGTTTGTAATCTCCGTCACGAAGTCCGAATTCAGCTGGAAAGGACACTCGTGGTAAAGCACTCCGTCGTGGACCTTTATCAGGTAGGAGGAGGTGGTGGCTCTGGTGAAGAGGTGGACCTCGTGGCCCAGACGAGCCAGACTCGCGGAGAGCTCCGAGACGTGGGGCGAAACCCCCCCGACCAGATGGGTGTGGAGGCTCTCCCAGCTGAACATGGCGATTCTGAGCGGATTTTGGGTGACGGTCTTCATCTCCAGAGACTCAATTCCGTACAGGGTTCTGGAAACGAACTCCATGGTGTTTAGGCCGGAGTCGGAGCACGAGTCAGAGCCGTCTCCCAAACCCGCCCTGTGAATGTCGGCCTCCTCGCGGCCCTTCTTCCCCCTCTGCACGATCTGGATCTTCTTGTTCAGGCTCTTCATCTTGTCCTCGTACGGAAGCAGCTCGTCGACGATGTCTCTCTTAATGTTCAGACTGCTCGGGCTCTTGAGAATAATGTCCTGCAGAGAGCTGCATATCCAGGTGTCCCAAACATAGTCAAACCCAATGCCTCCGTACTCCGCAGGTATAGTCAGCTCCGAGCACCCCTTGCCCTTATTCCCTCTGAGCAGCAGCTCGTTCGCAATGGTCACGCCAAAGGGCTTAATGGAGTGAACGACGTCGTTTATCAGAGCCAGTATCGACGCCAGGCAGTGATACTTGTCTTGCTCCTCGTACAGATCCGGCACCGTGAACCTGAACCCATCCACGCCCAGCTGAGTCATCAAATAGTGGATGGACGAGAGAATTTGGGCCAGCATGGGGATGTACCCGAGGTTTAGGCGGCTATAGCTCTTGTTAAAGGCGAATAGAGACGAGATTACCTCCGGAGTGTGCTTAAAGAAGCTCGGGTTGAAGGTGTTCAGGTTGGTGAGCATGAAGGACTCGTACAGATCCACAATGGAGTCGTCCAAAAAGAGCTCGTCCACGTTGCCTGAGCCTCCTCCGAAGCAGGACGCAAAAGAGGAGGAGCTTTGAGAACTACCCGGATCCTGGCCCTTTTCGCTGTTCGAGGACCCGCTCTTCCCGTCTGCGTCGGTGCCTCCTTGTTTGCGCTTGTCCTCCTCCTGGGTGTTGATCACGTCCTGCATATTGCTCAGACTGTTGTTGGTTTCCCTGTCGCAGGGCTGCAGCATGGAGTTCGAGCTGGTTATGTCCGCAAAGGCGAGGTTAAAGTCCAGCAAAACCGCAATGCCCCTGGAGTGGCAGTCGTCCATTAGGTCTTTAAAGTCGCCCAATGTGCCGTATTTACTGTAAGGAACAAAGAAGTTGAATGGGTACTGGCCATTGTTATAGGACTGGTAGTGCTCCAACACTCCCGTGAGGATCACGCAATTATAGCCGCCGCGAGAAATCCTCGGCAACACGTTCCGTCTGAACCCACGGAAGGTGCCAATTCGGCCCTTATCGTCGTTCTCTGAAAACCCGATATTCGCCTCGTATATGTAGAGAGGAGCGCCCCTCAGACAGTTCTTCAGCTCTCTTATCACCCTCGTGCCGGAAAGGGCGCCCCCGGACTCCACCCCAGACCTAAGGACGCACTTCGGAAGAGGAGCGCGGAGCTCCCGCCGGTCCTGTACCGCGGACTCCGACTCGGAGTCCAAGCCGAGGCTACAGTTCATCAAGGCATTTTCCGAGCTGTCGAGAATCCCGGAGGGCCTCAGGGATCTGGAATAACTCAGCAACCGGTAGGTCTCCAACTCGCGAGTAGAGTCAGATCCTCCCTCAGAAACGGTCTGAGTCGTTACTACCCTTATCCTGAAGCAAACCTCCCTCCTCTCCTCCGCCCCGGCCGCGCCCAGGAAGTCGCTAAGCCCCGACTCATCCAAGACTATCGAGTACACCCGGCCCCTCATAAAGTGCGGAAAAGGGGGATACCCCTCGTAAAGCTCCTGATTCATACTCATTATCGTCCCTGTCTCCAGACGCATGGGGTGCGAGGTCTTGTTCCAACCATTAAAGTCGCCCACCAGGTAAACGCTGAGGTCTCTCTGCTCCCCCCGAATGCTGCGTCTCCTCCTGCTCTCGCCGTAACAAAAGACCTGGTCCGAGAGCTCGTCCCCCAAAAACTCGCGGACCAGCCACGCCCTCCTCTCCCCGCTCCCGGAGCCCACTCCGAACCTCCTCCGAATCTCCACCACCCCCATGCACCTATAAGTCTCACAAAAGCGCAAGAAACCCGCCCTACACCACTTGGCGCCAGAGAGCGAGCCGGCCAAGCACTGCATGCAGTCCGGTAGGGAGCACGTCGCAGGTCCCCACACGGACCTTGCGAGCTTCGACTTGAGTTCGGAGGTTTCAAATTTGGTTTCGCGGCACTCGTAAAGCTCCTTCTCCTCATCGTCATCGTCGTTTGTTGAGTGAGGCCTCGTCTCCGGGAGGCAGGAGTGGCCCTCAGGTCCAGCGGTCCCTCGTGTCAGTGTCGACCTCTTTCTCATGTTAGAGGTGGCGGGTTCGTCCGAGACGTCCACGAGAGCCGTTTCCCAGAACCCGAGATCCGCCCGGTCAGCAACAAGCAACGGATCTTTTTCGGACTCGTCAAGGAGGGGTCCGGCCTCCTCCACCTCGTCAAGTCCCACCAGGACGGTGCCCTTCTTGGAGAGCAAGATGTTTTCAGTGCTGGAGTTTATGGAGGTGGCCACTGAATCCAGATCGGTGGAAGAGAACCCATTGGAGCCGTCCACCAGCCGACAAGAGTCTGTCGAGAAGTAGTTGGAGACTGTGGTGGCCGTGGACTTGTTGTCCGGGCCTCCAGTAAGAGTTTCCTCCCTTAGTTCTGTCTCGCGTTCCAGGGCCATCCCCATCTCGAGCCCGAGTCCCATTCCGAGCGCGTCTAGATCGCCAAGGGCCTCTATAGAGCTGTAGATCAACCTTTGGGTCCGGAACTCCGTCAGCCCTTCCGTCCAAGCAGCCAGCCCCTTCATGGAGGAGATGTAGCTGCTCCAGCTACGCGAGTTGGTGACCTCCGCGTAGTTAGTCGTACTGGGAAAGATGTGAATCACATGTACGTCTCTCTTAGAGTCCCCCCTTGCCTCCGAACCGTTCTCGGGCCTCTCTTGGAGGCTTCTGCCTTCCACATTGAACCCGAGAATCACTAGAAAAGACTCCTCTTCTGTGTTGCTGAGCCACAAATCGCGGAGAACTGTTTCCAGGCTCCCCAAAAAGGCTGAAACGTCTTCTACTCCCGACACCTTCGCTGTTAGGACTTGAGACGAAGAGTCAAGGTCCCTCAGGCAGTCTCCGCTCCTTCGTAAAAGTGAACCTCGAATAAGTAGCCCTAGACTGCTGTGAGAATCTTCAAAGCCCTTCCTTCGTCTTAGCGTAGTTATCCAGCCCTCCTCTCCCTTCTCGATTCTTCTTCTGTTTCCCTTGCTACTCAAACTCAAAACAGAGCTTGAGTGGGAAAAGTAGTTTTCCAGAATCTCCCGTTCGCTCTTATCTCCCAGAATCTCGATAGTTCTGCTTTTGAAAGCGCCCTCGTTGCAATTGAAGAACTCCAATATGCTCAAACTCCTTGGATCTTTGCAGTCCTCCAGTACTATCCAAAAACTCCCCTTGACCATTTTCGAAAACTCACCAAGTTGTTGCACTAAGCCCCATTTTTCTTTATCACTTTCACTCCTGACCTGAGTTATACTCAATGGAAAAGAGTCCAACACGCCACAGCCTTCTGCTCCTCCGCATCCTCTTGTGTCTAGTCCTGTTCCCTCTCCATGAGTAGTCAGGATTTTAAAGGCCTCCTCCAGGTCCAAACGCTCCACACCCATATATCCGTCCAGTTCCAACTCCTCTCTGTCGCAACTCATCCTTTGTGGTGAGTGGTTCTGGGTCCTCCGCAAAGTCCTCCCTGGGAATTGAGTTCGAGTTTCCTGATGTATATATGATGAACAAACCGTTTGTCTATAAATGTTGTAGTGACTATCCTACTTAATGGAAAAAAAAAACTCTGTGAACGAGTTTGAGTACTGGTTCAGGGATCCAGACTTCTTTCTGTACGCAAAGTGACTTTCTCTCTTCGTTACAAAGCCTTTAATTCTGCTCCTTTATTATATTCAAATTTGACTTCTTTTCTTAAAAGTTCAATATAATATCTAAAAAAAATTAATAAATTAAATTACTATTCACCAAATTTTAAACTTCAAAAAAACACAAAATCTGAAATGCTCTGGGGCCCAAAAGAGTTTTTCTTTGTTCTTTAGTGATACTCACAATTTAAACCACCGAAAAGAAGCTTCTCTTTCGTCTATTTCGCACTTCTACCTCTCTCTCTTCAACTCCTGTAGATATGTAAATATCTTTCAAGTTTAAAGTTTCGAGATTACTCTGAATAAATTGACTGGTTTTTAATACTTGATTAAATCCCCACAGATACGAAAAAAACCAAATGCTGAATTCCGATTGAACAGCTAATTACGGTACATAAATAAAGGCCAATGAATGAAAAACTTTAAATGAATTAGAAATTGAATTGATGTTGAGATTCTCTGCTCGTTCTTTCCTTTTCTTCGTGAATCTTTATCACGGCTCAAAGAAGAATGAATAGGGTAGATGAAACTGTGGCAATATTTGGGGAAAAATGGAAAATAAACCCTTAGATACCTATTTTTCTCTCAAGCTCTTTTTTCCCTCCTATATTTTCCTCAACCCCCTCTTACTCTTCGTTTTCCTTCAGTCTTCCTCTCCTCCACTTTTCTGGAACGTGTTTTTCGTTTTCAAGCAGCTTCCTAAATCTTAATCTTAAAAACTCTCTCAATGAAACTGAATTTGCCAGATTATTCCCAAAACTTTTCGGAAAAAACGGTATTGTTTCTTTGAAAAGACGCAATTCAAGTACGCGGATCCGAGGACCAACCAGTTGTTTTTTTTTTTTTGCTCAATTGTGAAAATTAGCCTTTTAGCTCGTCTAGGCTGAAGATACAAATGTAGAAATCTGAGTACAAGACTTATATATTATATATATATATGTATATATATATGTATATGTATATATACATACATACATATATGAATTACATATATACATACATATATATATGTATATTAATGTGTAAAGTAATCACCAATTGTATAACTCTCTCTTAAATTAAAGGTTCAAGCTAATTTATAGATATTCAAAACCTCAAGCGTCTGATATTTCTTATCCTGAATCTATATATACCAATATTCGGTAATTGTGGTTTATTCGCCTACTCTTTTAAACATACGTATGTAAAATGTCAGCAATGCAAATCTGCTCTTCCACAAATTTATGAGGATTCCACTATTAAGGTTTATTCAATAGTTTATCTACAGGAAATGTGAATTTTGTTGACTCTAATTGATGTAAACTTTATCCTTTATTGCTTTCAACTCAGAACTCTCACTTTGTCCTTTATTTTATCGCCTATTACTCACAATTTCTTATTCGGTTCCAGTTTAAGAAAAAAAAAATCCAAATTTATTTATGGTCTAAACCCTTTGCCAGTTAAAGCCTTGGACTTCTCGTTAATATTGATTGTCCAATCCGTCCTCAACCCTTTCCAATTTATACAAAAATTTACTTTGTTATATTGTAAACACACACAAAACTCCAGAACTGAAACAATTGTCTTATTTCGTGGAATATTAGAAACGCAAGTAATCCCCAAAAGCTTCAATAATAAAAAGAAAAAAAAAATTCGGCTTTTTAATTATAAATATACGTTTATTTCTCCCACCCTCGATTACTCGAGCGAAAGCCTACAATTCCCTTTTTTTCCCTGAATCACACGCTTTTGCTCGAAACAAAATATTTTTTATTTTATTTTACTTTATTATTATATTATTATTTTATATTATTCTGAATTCACAATTATTACTTTTTTATTTTATTCAATATGAATCATCAAAGCAATTAACAAAAAATTTAGAGAGTCGTTCAACGCAATCAGGTCGAAAGTTTGCTCAACTATCTAATCTCTTAAGAATAAATGTGAAATTTCATTCATAAGCAATATCTTTTTCTTTTTAGATTTCGCTTTTCTCTTTTCCACTTCACTCAACTATCAGCCCTAACCTACGCTATCTCTCCCCATTCCCACCCATAATACCTTATTTCCTAAATTGGTGTGCAATATGAAATATTCTCAAAGTAACCCACTGTCTCTATTTTACTGTTTAACACCCGTCCAAAATTATCCCCAAGTCTTTATCACACAGCCTACTCTAGTTTTTGTTAATTATTCAAAAACTACTCGAGAATCTTTGGCGCTAAACCGTGTGTGGTAGTAAGGTATTTTATTTTATATTCAAATTTTCTAAAGTTTAAATCAAATCAAAATTCTTAAAGCAAGAAATGAAAGGAACCGGCCAGCCTTTATGGTAAAGGGGAAATTTTGCGAGCCTATAAGTAACCGTGAACTCAAGAGTCATGTAAACATTTGTACTGTATACTTTTATATTTAACATGCAAATTCTTGTCATCCATTACTGCTTATATATAATAATTTTTACATGGCCATATTTTTTTCCTCTTTGTTCATTTTTGTTTACTTTTAGTTATTCAATTCTACTCAAAAGAAACTTATTGTAACGTGTAATTTTAGTATGCAAGCCGCCGAATACTCTTAAAAATGACTTAAAGAAAAATTGTATTATAAATCCGTAAAAAAACCAGGATTTGCGAAAATAACGAATCGCTGCAAATAATACTATATACCAGAATATTATTGAGCAAGCGAGTTAACAAAATCCGTTTCTCATATTCCGCTTCTCTTTTGTAACATTCTTACTCTTATGAAAACACTCTTGGCGCCTTAATCTACCTTAACTCTTAACCTCATTCTCACTATAAATGTACCCATATAATGTTGTCGCTGGGGGATGTAGTCGTGAATTCCGAGTTAGTATAGTGGTTAGTATATCCGCCTGTCACGCGGATGACCCGGGTTCAATTCCCGGACTTGGAGCTTTTTTTCGTGCTACTTCGCGCGAAAACTTTTTTAAGTTCCAGAACCTTCGACTTATTGCTCTTTATAGTTATTCGCATTGGCTGAAAATAGAAGCAATCTAACCACCCATTTCATAACTTCGTTGTTCGGCAATGCAAATCCGAAGTACGCAACCTCGAGTGACCTACGGGAAACCCACCCTCAATTCCATTTTCCTAAATCAAGAACTAAAGTATCTAGAAGGAATATATTAGGGAGAGTTGACCGATTTTAGGAAACAAATACAGAATCGACAGAAAAATCGGAATCAAGTACACATTTTTAGAAACTGGTGCTGCAAAATCCATCTCCAATCTGCTCTCAGTATCAGCTATCACTAATTCATACTATATCATCAATTTATCATCAAAAAATGAAAGACTGAACAGTCAAAGTGAAATAGCCAAGAATAATAACTTGTGTAGTAACCGCACTCACATCTACTTCTTTCAATCCCAATAAATGGACGTCAGCATCTAGCTTAGAAGCACTTTCTGTGTACAATTGAAGGACCGGATTCGTCATATTCCTCCTTTGTGATCCACATTTGCTGGAAAGTCGAGAGGGAAGACAGGATGGAACCGCCAATCCAAACGGAATATTTACGTTCTGGAGGAGCAACGACCTTGATCTTCATAGTAGACGGTGCCAGGGACGTAAGCTCTTTAGTCATTCTCTCACCAATACCTGGATACATAGTTGTACCACCAGACAATACGATGTTGGCATAGAGATCCTTACGGATATCAAGGTCGCATTTCATTATCGATTGGTAGGTAGTTTCACCGATTCCAACTGCCTCCTTACCCAACAAACCTGGTTGGAACAGAGCCTCTGGGCATCTGAATCTCTCACTTCCAACAGTAATTACATGGCCATCAGGGAGCTCATAGGTCTTTTCAAGTTCGGAAGACTCCTGAGACTTTTTAATCTCTTCCTCGTAATCCAAGGCTATGTAGCAAAGCTTTTCCTTGATGTCTCTAACGATTTCTCTCTCAGCAGTAGTGGTGAAACTGTATCCTCTGTCGTGGAGAATCTTCATCAAGAAATCAGTTAGGTCACGGCCAGCTAAATCTAACCTCATAATAGCGTGAGGAATTGCATACCCTTCGTAGATAGGAACAGTGTGAGAAACGCCATCTCCGCTATCCAAAACAATACCAGTTGTACGACCCGAAGCATACAGAGACAAAACTGCCTGAATGTTAACATACATGGCCGGAACATTGAAGGTCTCAAACATAATCTGGGTCATTCTCTCACGGTTAACCTTTGGGTTCATTGGAGCTTCAGTAAGTAGAACTGGATGTTCTTCCGGAGCAACACGAAGTTCATTGTAGAAAGTATGATGCCAGATTTTCTCCATGTCTTCCCAATTAGTCACAATTCCGTGCTCAATAGGATACTTCAATGTCAAAATACCTCTCTTCGATTGAGCCTCGTCACCAACATAGCAGTCCTTCTGGTCCATACCCACCATAACTCCGGGCATCTTCGGACGTCCGACAATTGATGGGAAAACACACCTTGGAGCGTCATCTCCTGCAACTCCTGCCTTCACCATACCCGAACCGTTGTCAACGACCAATGCCTGTGTTTCTTCTTCGCTCATCTTTTCACTTCTAGTATATTACTGTTCAAAACTAATCCAAAATCTTATTGTGGTAAAATATAAAAAGTGCCCTTTTATCTCTGTACTTTGCCTGGAGTATACCTCTTTCTATCTTAATTTATCCTAATTTGAGATATGTATACGCACGCAGGAAAATTTTTAAAATACTACGGATTCCCTGCGCAGTGTACGTATATAAAAAGATTCCTTCTCACTTTTTACATGTTGTCTATTCTAATTTTATACTCGTTTTCAGTTCACTACTAAAATCTTTGTCATGTAATTGTCTACACTAACGTCTTGAACCGCCCGCCCATGCATGATTAGGCGCCAACGCATGCAATCAATTTGCCATTCCTTATTGGCACTAAAATTCTGAGATTTTTTCTTTCGTGAAAAAAATTGAGCCTTTCAATAACCATATTATCATAACTGCAATCTCTCGTAAAAGTTGAGTTACTTACTTCACTTCAATGTGCAACTTGATACCCCCCCCCCCCTCTTCATTACTTCTCTAATTTTTGTGCATTGATCATCTTTCTTTCAAAAGATGACTTATTTTCAACTTCATTTAAACCCTGCTTTATCTGTAAAACTACTAGCTGACTCCATTAATCATCCGATCGAGAAATGAGATACTGTGATGATTCGCGGGAGTGTACATGTATCCGAAATAAAATGGATATCCACAACATATCAACCCGGCCACTGAAGTTTTAAGAAAATCTAGATCGGCTGGAAGGCCCACAAAATATTGCGATATTTCAATATTTCAAGGGAGATAACTCTTTAAAAACTTCAAATCAGCGATAACCAGCGAATTGAGGGAACTCATTCCAGAAGAATCAATACAATTACTATGTTTCGTGCTCCGCATTAACTCGTACACTCCTCACCGCGTTTCCTCATCATTGCAGGCCTATTAAACCCTAGATTCTAACGAAGTTTCCATGTTTCTAACAAACTGTCCCGAACCTCAAGAAATCAGACCCCGACAGAGAGCTATTCCTACAATTGTTTACGAGAAGATAAAGAAGTAAGCCGCAGCTTTGAATGTAAAATTAACCGACTCTTCAATATATACTCAGAAGCACCGCCATAACGAAAAAAATATACTTTCTACCTGTTCTGGTATCAATAGTACATCAGAGATTAATCGTTTTGGCGCCATACTCTAGTAACTGTGGGGTACATGTACACGTCTCTTACCTTTGGAAGAAAAAATTAAATAGTATTTGTAACTGAAATTGTCCAAGGAAGAAAGGTGTGGATATTAAGTGGATTTCTCACTATTTTAATTTCGGAAAAAAAAAGGGAAATCACAGTCCGCGGTTCTACTGGAATTAGGAAAAGAAAACACACACTATAAAAATGGCCCCAAAAATGTCTTCCAAGAGCAACAAAGGAGCAGCTCCGAAGAAAGTCCACAAGAAGAAGAAGGAAAGCTACTCCACATATATCTACAAGGTTTTGAAACAGGTCCACCCAGAGACTGGAATCAGTAAGAAATCTATGATGATCATGAACAGCTATATCTCTGATACCTTTGAGAAGATTGCGCAGCAAGCTGCCCAGCTCTGCCAAACTACCAAGAAAGATACTATCGCATCTAGAGAGATTCAAACTGCTGTCAGACTCGTGCTCCCCGGTGAACTCGCAAAGCATGCAGTTTCCGAGGGTACTAAGGCAGTCACAAAGTTCACTGGTGGCCAAAAGTAAACGGTCCGTCCTTTGTGACCTACCTGTCTTCTACCTCCCACATCTGGGACGAAACAGGGTTGTAACCTTGTATATGAAGGCTCCGAAGTTGTTTTAATCCTGGGGCCTCCTTTCCTCGGGACCGTTAAACTATTCAATTATTCCAAGGGCTCTTTCTTAATCGCTATTCCAGGGAAAATGTAGGATTTGAGTATCATCAAGAATATGAATTATCTTAAGGCTACTTATACCAGGCGTCACTAGACGCCACAATCTTGTCTAGATGCTTCTAGGATCAGTGAACTTATATTAAATTTACCTTGTTCTTCCCACCTACTCTCCGGTCATGAACCTTGTCAGTGAGTCTTCTGCTGTCGTCGTCATCTGGGATAGCGCGGATTGTCAAATGCGTCCGAGTTAGTTCCCTGGCTTTCAACTTACCACTTTTTCTATCATCCTGAGCTCTTCCAGAGCCCTGCCCATGGGCAGCCTCCTGAAAGTCGAGTCCTTACCCCCCGTAGAATTTCTTGAACCAGATCTTGACCTGAGGCCTGAGCTTAAACTAGAGTCAGATTTAGAACCCAAACTCCTTGAAATATTGAAATCTTCTTTATCTTCAGGTAGCTTTAGAGATCCGGACTGAAAAGCTTGACGATGTTGCTCTGGAAACAAAGATGCTGACGATGAAAACAGGTAACCATCGCCCCTTGTTTCGACTCCGCCCCTATCTCCAATGGTTCCCACTCTCTCTTCTTTAATTAACCCCGCATAACCACAACACTTTGAGATCAATGAATAAATGAGTGAAAGACAACTCTCCATGTAACTTGAAAAATTAGTATCGAGCATTCCACCCCCATACCCAACGCACGCCTGAATCTGAATATTGCTCAAGCCTGCAAAAGGAGGTTGTCCGTTAATCATTTCCCAAATAATAGCTCCCAAAGAATACGAGTCTATTTCTTGACATTCTTCCATCTTCCCCTGCAAAAATAGCCTTGCTGGCTCAAGTAATGGTGATTCGGACCTCAATATCTCTGGGGGTAAGTAGTTAAGAATCCGGCAGTTTGCAACCCTTGGAGAAGGTGAAATATCACTAAAAAAAGAATGGAAATCCTCCCTGGTCAAATTCTTATCCAAACCCAATCGAGAAAGTTGAGAAATTTCTTTCTCATCCCATCCAACACCTGAAGAACTAAATGGAGAAAAGGAAGCCTCCAATAAAGTGTGGCCAAAATCTGCCAATTTTACAGAGAAGTCCTCCTCGACCAAAATATTTGTTGGCTTAAGACCAAGGTGGTAAAGTCCCCTCTGCTTTAAGTAAATGCATCCAACGGTTATTCCTTTAGCTATCTTAATTGCATTTTGAAAATGAATCCCAAAAGGTTTGCTTTCTTCGAGTATTGAAACTAACAAGGAGTCTTTAAATTCGGACCCAAAAAACGAACCCGTATCGCTATTTCCCAAAAAATGCTTCAGGTTATAATAAAAAGGAGGTGAACTCACCCTAACACCATCTGAACTTCTCCAAACACAATTATGCATGCACAAACAAGAACCTCTATATAATAGCTTCTGGAGTGATCCGCCATGTACATACTCCGAAACCACACAATGTACATCAGGATACAAATGGCAGAATCCCAAAGTCAACACCAAGCATGGATGTCTCAAAGACCAAATAAGTCTGCATGTTCTTTCCCAAAGCTTAACTTGTCGAATCCTGCCTCTAAAGACCTTAATTACCACATCTTTCCCGAGCCACTTTCCAAGATAACAACATGAACTGCTCGTAAAGAGAGAATTACCTAAAAACACAAATCAACCCCGAGTAGATTCATGAATTAGTACTTGGCACATTCTCATTATTTCAACAAACTTACCTTTCCTCGAATTACTTATCCCCAAAAAAAATTCACCGCCGCTACAGATGCAGGGGCGATCAGTTCTCTCCAACTTTCTGATAAACTCCAACTGTTCAAACGGAATAGTAATCCCGACATAACTATATAAATTGAGAGATTTTGGCACATTAGAAGTAAATCCCTGCCACCCCAAAGCTGAATCAGATCTTAATTGCCTTAAAAAATGTTTTGGAAGGAAAATGGGACCGAACACAAGGCGGAACTCCTTCAAACAATTTACCAACTTTATTCTGTGGCCCAACTTGCTTATTCCAAACACCTCCTTCACTCCTCTACTTGTTGTAAGTCTGGATGACAATAGCAACTCTTGCAAAGAAATTCCATCTCGGATCTGTTCGAAATATTCCTCCAGTCCCCAATCCTCTAATATTTCCCTGAGAGGCTTGTCCGCATTACCTTCATCCAATCTGCACTCTGCATTGCTTCCAGCATGCCCATAATCTCCTACCTGAGCCCCGGAGTCCAAAAATTGCCTCCCAACACTCCTGCTCCTCGTTGTAACTGCACTGTGTACCTCTTTATCCAAAAAGTCCAAATCTATCAACTGGTTCTTTACCAATGGAATCTCAAATCTACTCAATAGGCAATGGCTTATTAATTTTCCTAAAACAAATTCTGACTCATAAACTCTCCCATCTACTGTAAAAACTACCCCTTTACTTTTCCCACTCTCTTCGCACAATGTACCCACAAACCTGCTTTGATCCTCTGCCCTAAAATAAACAATTGAAATCTTACCCAACTCTTCCCCATTCTGCGAAAACTCGTCCCATCCGCACAAAACCCTCTCAATTCCAAGCCTTGCTTCAACATAAGCATCTCCACTCGAGTATAATGTGATGACTGTCATCACACTCCTTAATACGCTATTTCAAAATACTCCTGCCACCAAGAATTGCCATAACCTCTCCAGATAGTTGCCTTAAATAAAAATATATCCAGCTGCATGCATTCACACCTTGACTAACCAACCTAAATAACCATATCTTTTTCCTTCGAATCTTTTTCGTCAACTCTTGAAGACTTCTCTTCGGCTGCTGTCAAATTAGAAAAATTATCTGCAACCTTCCCGCTAAAAAACTTCAACCCATAATATTAAAAATTTTATCAATATATAAATATTTCTTTTAAAATTTGTGGACTTTGGGGTGATCAAAAGCTTTCAATATAAATTTATTTATATTTTTCAGTCAACAACTAGGATTTAAGACTTCTCAGTGGTTTTTATCTACTGAAATTTAAATTTCTCTTCAAAAGCCCATAATCTGAAGTTTTTTTTTTACATATTTTCGGCAGTCAAAGCCAATTCAAGCTAGCTGGAGGTTAGTTGCTCTTTGACACGAGCTTCGAGGAAGAAGTACAGATTTGAATTTCAGCTTTTTCTCAAAAAGGAACTGAGTTTGAAAAGGTATTAAAGGTTTTCCTCTTAATTAAAATGGGTAACGTAGCATCCAATATTATTTGTGGCGATCAAGAATTTATTTACTCATATCCAATTCCAGGTACTGGAAGCAGTGATTCAACCGAAATTAGACGGCCAAAAAGTACATTAAATTCGGAACTTGTTTCAAATTTTAAGGAAAAACTAAATAACTGCTGGGAGATTCTTCTTCATGGAAAAGAGGCAAGTAATAATGGAGAATTTATGGGTACAAGGGTTAAGCTGGAAAATGGAGAGCTGGGTGATTACAAATTTGTTAGGTTCTCTTATGTCATTAGAAAAGCGAAAGAGCTAGGAAGTGGGCTGGCACACATAGATGGATTTGAAGAAAAGTTATTTGAGGACTGCGGAATTAAGCTTAAATCTGTTGCTATTTTTGCGAAGAACTGTCTCAATTGGTCCATTGTGGAACACGCATGTAATGCCTTTGGAGCCACAACAATTCCCCTCTATGATGTTCTTGGTAGTACCGGATTGACATATATCTTGAACTCAACTCTGCCGAAAACAGTGTTTTGCTCAGCCCCTTGTTGCAGAAAGCTGCTCCCCTTGTTGGAGTCAATAAAGAGTGTAAAGCTCCTGATCCTGATAGATAATAGCTTTGAAGTAATAAAGGGCGAAATTACCGATTATGTGAACGACAATGTGAGAATTTTGGATTTCGACGAACTTATTCAAATTGGCAAGGCCAACCCAAAAGAAATAACTCCAGGAAATCTTCAATCAATCCACTCTATCCACTACACCTCTGGAACAACCGGAAACCCAAAGGGTGCTATCCTAACTCACGAAGCCTGGATCTCGTGCTGTGCTGGGTTTATATATGGACAACTGGGCCGTGAAGGGACAAAATTAACTAGCTCTGATAGACACATCAGTTACCTCCCATTGGCTCACATTTTTGAGAGAATAGTCCACATGGTCTTGACTTACCTTGGAAGCAGAATCGCCTTCTATAACGGAGATGTCCAGAAACTTATTGAAGATGTCCAACTAATCAAGCCAACAATCTTCATCACTGTCCCGAGAGTACTCAACAGGATTCACGATAAGATTATGATTGGTATGGAGCAGAAGCCCAAATACATTCAGGCACTCTTCCAGTTTGCCCTTAAACAAAAAGAGAAAAAGGGATCTCCCTTCCATCTCCTCTGGGACGCACTATTATTTAATAAAATCAAGGAAGTTATGGGTGGGGAACTCAAGACAATTCTAAGTGGAGCAGCTCCACTGGACGAAACTATTCACAGGAGAATAAAGTCCTTTAGCTGTTCGCACTGCATCGAGGGCTACGGAATGACCGAAATCCTCGCAGCATTTATGCCTGAAATGAATGACGACTCAAATTGTACAATTGGTGGTCCTTCAGAAAGTTACGAATTCAAACTTGTTTCAATCCCGGAAATGGACTATAGTGTCAAGAGTGATCCTCCAGCAGGAGAGCTATTAGTCAGAGGGCCATCTGCATTCAGTGGATATTTCAGAAATCCTGAAGAAACCAACGCCGTGTTATGTCCCAAGGAGGGCTGGATTCGAACTGGAGACATTTGTCAGCTCCTCCAGAACGGCGGTATTCGAATTATTGATCGCAGAAAGAACATATTTAAACTCTCCCAGGGTGAGTATGTGGCTCCAGAGAAGCTTGAAAACATCTTTGTTGTTTGCTGTGAACTCATATCCCAAGCCCTTGTTATTGGAAGATCTACTGAAAGCTATCTAGTGGCAATTTTTGTCCTGGATGAAGAATTCACAATGAACTTTGTGAGAAATAACAAACTAGGAGATAATCTAAAGTTCAAAGACATGGTAAATCATCCCAGTATCATTGAGAAAATTAAAATTGACCTTGATCGTGCCGAAACTCAACACAAGCTATTAGGCTACGAGAAAATCAAAGCATTTAAGTGTATATCAACACCATTTTCTGTGGAAAATGAACTTCTTACTCCAACCTTTAAAGTTGTGAGACACAAAGCTATCAAATGTTATGAAGAGATAATAAATAGCATGTATGAAAACCGTTCGTAATTCTCTTTAATTTAACTTTCACCCAATTCACTTGTTTCATAATCATTGTTTTTCTCAAAGACTTGCTGATCATTTCTATTTTTGCTTCTACAGAGAAATTCATTAGGTGAAATTTTCCATACCGGTATTGCAAATGGATGGCTTGCAATATTTGCATGCCTGTATGCATGTATAGTCTAGGACCCCCATTCAAAATTTGCTTTTTTCTTATTTCTTTCTATGGCGCGGACAGGCGAGATCTCTTGAAAATAAGGGAAAATTACAGATCTGAATAAACTTGGGTAACCAGGAAATTGAATCATCGTTTGGCCTTATTTTGGAAGCTTTTAGAAATTTTAAATTAAAGAGTGTTGAAAATTAGGAAACTGGTGGGGAGTTAAAAGAGTCTAGTACGAGCTCGAAGCATCTATAAATACAGTGCTTTCCACCTACTCCTTTTTTTCCCTTTCTCATTTTCAAATTGGAGCTTTTTTAATGAAATGAGTGAAGTGGGGTCTGGAAGTATTTAATCAGAGAAATGGTTGATCCAACTTTGAAGTTAATTCTTGTAATTTGTATGTTAATTGTGGTGGCATGTGGAGAAGAAATTTCCGATTTCAGAGTCCCTCTGAAGGACCATAAATATGAACAGCTAGAATTTCCAAGTGACTTATTGGATGCATTAATAATTGAAGAAAAATCAGTGAATATGGAGCTTTGTGACCATGTAATTCTGGAGAAACCCGAAGAATACTCTTTAATTATTAAGGAGTTGGAGGGTTCTATAATGAATTTCGAGCGTGAAAGGATTGATTTGGAGACCATAATGAAGAGTTTGGTAGACTCCCAAGACACCTTGGCAGTTTTTACAAGAGAAGATCAAGTACAGTCCATTCTAGGAGGAAAAGGTATTTTAGAGCTTTCAAAATTGAACAAAAATCTGGACTTCGGAAAGGATTTATTGGAGAATGAATTAAAAGTTGGGAAAAGAATTCTTGAGAACTTCCCTTCAAATCTTGAATTAAATTTGAAAGAACCTATACGAATGTTGGTTCAAAAGATCAATTCTCTGAGTGATTCCACAGAAAAATACCTTCGTTCACTACAGCTTTTGAACGTATTTAGGGAAAGAAGTCACTTAATATATGAAAATATACAGATAATTTCACAAAATTCCTTATCTGTTGACTTCTTGGTTAGTAGCTGGACATACTTCTGTAACGAGCTCCAAGTACTTTTCAAAGATCAACTAAACCCGATTTTGGATAAAAATGGCTCTTCATCAGGAAATGACATTTTCAAGAGATTGGAACTTCTGAACTCCATAGTAACAAATACGGTATTGGTAAAATATGGAGAATTGGAAACAGCTTCTAAACTTAATCAGACGGAATTATCAGGAGAAACTGAGAAAAAAATTGGAAATACGCTTCTTAAAGAGCTTAAAATTAAGCCCCTGGATATGCAAGACATTGTAATCTCGGACCCACTAATAAATTGGAGGCTTTACCTTCTTCCTTCAATCGTAAATATCTTCCAAGGTCCGGTATCAAAGCTTTTCAAAGAAATTAAGAAAGACATCGAAAATGTCGATTTGAAAGATGTTAATAAAAAAATCCACCTGAATATTGAGGAGCTGAATTCACTTTCGGCTGAATTGGCTCAAATTAGCTCAAAAATAAATTCTTCATGGCTTACGATAAGTTATCTTAATGAAGATGACGTCCTAACCAAGTCAAACGAAAAATTAAGGTCTTTTTCAAAAAATGAAGACCTCTACAAAGAAAATAACGCAAGAATAGTTTTGCTTTCACAGCAACTTCTAGAAAAAAGGAATTTAATGGAATCTTTAGTTTCAAACAAGACTATTGCCGATAATCATCGATTTTATCTTGGTTTAAATACACTGAAATGTTTGTCCGAATTTTACCAAGTTTATCAAGAAAGTGAACTAAAATCCTTGGTTACATACTCCAGGATTAACCAAAATTGTCCAGGCTTTTTCCTAAAGGAAGTTGGGTCTTTCCAGGTAAACCCAATTGAGGATACATTCAACCCAAACGAAATAAAGGACCCCGTAATTAGGTCTGAGTATATCATATCCTACTTTATTTCAATAATATTTCCAAACTCCAAATCAAGCGAAGAAAAGGATAAAATCCTCAGCTCTCCAATTTCAGAGCTAATTTGGAACCTGGAGACTGAAGAAAAGTACTCTGAAGGTTCAGAGGCTAGAAATGAGAGATCAAGACTCGTGATCCAGAAAATTGGTGAATATAATGACCAGGTGATTCAACTTGAAGAAACTTTTGGAAAAATAAGCCAAACGATAGACGAACAAAGTTTCGATTTAGTTAAACATTACTCCGCGGACTTGTCACAGATAATAGAAAATCATATTCAAGAGTTTATTTCGAATAGAGAAGACGCTGTCTTTCTTTTAAATCATCTTTTCAAGGTTCTAACAATTGTTTCGGAGGAATTTTCCGAAAAAGAACTTAACAACAATCTTCTAAAAGTTACCATCGCGAGTAAATTTAATGATATTAAATTCCTGTTCAATGACTATATTGCAAGAGTGAATATCGAATTTAGCCGTTCAGAGAGGCTAAATGTTCAGAACTATATAAACTCCACCCACACAATTTTGGAGGAAATTGAAAATGAGATAAAAATACTGGATGAGAATTTTTCCCAGCTTAACGAAGCCCTAATAAAGCAATGCCTGAAAAATATTTCCGATCTACTTGTCTTTGTTTACTCATCCTTGCTTACTTTGACTCCGATTCCAGTAAATGAAGGTCATCTTAAAGGCAATAATTTAGAAAAGGCTGGCTTTAATGGATTAATTAAACCGCATGATCAATTTATTGACTTTTTCAGAGATAAATACAGGTATATTCTTTTTCAATTAAGCTATTACTTTAAGTTGTATCAGGAGCTGAAGGAAAAGAAGAAAGAAATCCTGGAAATGGAGAACCGCATTAGCAGCAGACTCTCCAAAATCGAATTGGAGGTTATGGACAGATCTAAAAGCTCTGCTGTGAGTTCAAGTACAATGCATAAAATCCAAAGGCAACATAAGATTGCAGAAAAAATTATTTCTGGATATTTAATGCAGACTTTGACTCTGCATCATTCAAGGTCTCAGGAAATTGAAAGAGTTTTAGTTGCATTGGAAAATATAATTTCACATTTTAAGAGTCAAGTTTCTACCTTTAAAAAGCAAAATAACATTGGGACTAAAGTTGGGTTCAGAAATATTCTCAAAAATGTGTTCAGATCCCACAAATACTTAAAACTCCGCAAATATTACAGGAGAATGAAGAAGTTTCAGGAGTATCTGGTTCTCAAGAGAGAACAAATAGCAGAATATTTGAATTTTTCCGACTCCACAATAAAGAACATTAACCAAGAAATTATCGCGATTATTGATCATTATTTATGTAAAAAAGAAGATGAGAGCAATGATTTTGGTGATTTTAGTGAAATTGAAGAATCAAAGAGTAATTTGGAGCCAATTCAGCTTTTAATGGGTAATTTGTATAATATATTTTCGAGGATGGGAAGGCTCGAGTATAACTATCATTCCCCCAAGTTCCTCTTTTCGAATTCAAAGTTCCTGAGAGAGACTCTTAAACAATTTCATGGATTATCCCGAGAGATTAATAGGCTGCAGAACAAAGCTCTCAAAATCTTCATATCGCAACAGAAAAACTTGGAGAACGCCTTGATGTTAATTAGAATCATAATCCCCGCATCTTATATAATCAAAAAGTATAACAAGCTTCCAAAAGAGTATTTAAGATTTACCTTTAAAGCCGGAAAGGAAGACTTAATTGGTGACGAAATCAAACGCATTAATATTAGAGGTTGGGATATTGATAAAGGAAAGAGGAGTTTTGCCCTAGAAAATGAGTTAATTGTGCAAAAAAAATACCTGAAAAATGAACAGGAATTCCACGAAATCAGAAAGGAAATCGATAATCAGCTCAAAGAATATTCTCTAAATGCGAAAGATTTACCACTTTCGAAAGGAGCTAAAACTATTATCTTTCTTGTTCCCGATGACATGGTCGAGCAAATTATCTTTGAAATAGACAAGAACCAGTCTGCTCTTAGAGAAGGAACAGAATTAAGTAAGAATGAAGAAGACCTCCCAAATAACAGCTTAAATGCTAAAGTTCACAAACTAATTAAAAAAAGAAGAGCCACCTACTCTCAACTGGCCGCCAAGTCATATATAGTCAAACAAGCGCAATGTTTTAAGGAAACAAAACAAGTCTGAACTTGTAAATATAGAAAAGAGTAGATATCCAAATTGTGAACATTCTTCAGGCCACCTTGTACAATTATTTTCTGTGTCCCAAGAACAAGGCAAAAATCAAAGACTGAAATGGGTAGGAAAGCCCATAAGCGAGCTCTGAATGAACTTCTCTTCACAATCCGGGGAAAGGCTGCTAATCGGAAGAGAATAAAAAACAATAGTTGCAATCCCAAGTCTCTTAATTCAAAAAATCCCTCTGTGGGGGCATTAATAAAAAATCAGAATGTTTGGCGCGCATACTTGTGATCTAATGGAGAAAAATGCCCCCCCACCTCTAAATAGGTAATTAAATAGCAAAATAAGGGGCAAATTAAATAGATAAGTGACTGGGGCGAAAAAGAGGAATACAGAGGGGTTCTGCTTTTATTTAATTTTACAGAGCCAAGAAACAGTTCGCCAGTTTCGTGAGGATACTTGAATCCGGATTTGTGGTGTAGAGGCTTCCCAAAATAACTACCATTGAATTTTGTTGGAAAGAAAAGGACTATATTTTCGTTTCTTTTCATCTTTAGTTTCAAGAGAATTGTTGGTCTTGTATTCTGGATACGCTTTGAGGCGAGTAGATGTTGAAGCTTGCCCAGTACGAGAGAGAAGAGGGAGTTTCTAGTCTGGAAGAACGGAATTCTGTGCAGGACATGCATGACTCCAGGAAGCATTCTTCAAGAGTTATTGTGAACACTGGTTCAGCAGTGGGAATCAAGTACAAAGATGGGATCATGTTGATTTCAAGTCCCCTGATATGTTACGGTTCGCTGAAAATGAATTCCGATATTTCGAGATTTCATGTAGTAGGTTCCGGAATGACGGATCTTTATGAAAAGAAGCAAAAACAAAGGAATGGAGAGGATCAGGATATGAGTTCTGTGGGTGTTGATAAGAGACCCTTAATACAGAGATTGTCGGAAGTCGACCAGGATGCAAAAGTTAGGTTTTACGAAGGGAAGTTTACCGTTTTGGTTTCTTCGGGAGAATTTAGTGATTTCCAAAACATCATTGAGAAAGTCGAGGAGAAGGCATTTATGGACTTCTTTGAGAGCAATTTCAAGTCTGCAAAAGAGTACAGTGGGCTAATTTCATCCATTCATTACCAAAAGAGAAATAAGATTGATCCAATGCTGAATGACATAATTGTGGCAGGCCTCAGGAAGGATGGGAACAAGGAGATTTACTCGGTGGATCCTCTGGGCACGAGATTTGATGGAGACTTCTTGGCTACAGGGTTGGCTGAGTATCTTGCAATAACTTTGCTCAGAGATAAGTACAAGCCCGATATGAGTTTTGATGAGGCCAAGAAGATATTAGAGGATTGCATGAGAAATTGCTTTTACATAGAGTGTAGGGGAGCCAGAATGGTCCAGATCGCTACGATTAATGCGGACGGCACTCGAATTTATCCAAAATATCCACTGGATGTAACTTGGAGACACGAGCTCTTTGTAAAATCTAACTTGGACAGAAAAGACTATGTAGGTTTCTAGACACGGAAGGTCCGAAGTCCTGTGTATAGATTATAGCTAGTAGAAGAGGAGATAGTCTTTTAGATAGATTAAGCATAGAAACAGAACTAAGGTTGCTACTTTATGGAGGGATCTCTATCGTCTCTAGCTCCCGAATCCTTTAAAGGTTCGAGTCCACAAATTCCCAGTTCACAATGCTGAAGAATTTCTTGACGTAGGAATTTCTGTCGTTTCTGTAGTCGATGTAGTAGGCATGTTCCCAGACATCACAAGTTAGAATCGGCTTTCCGAGACCGAGCTTTTCGGGATTGTCCCCGTCATGAGTTTGGACTATCTTTAGTTTATTTGCGTTGTTTGGATCCACCACGAGCCACACCCAGCCAGAACCGAAGTGTGACAAGGCATTCGAAACGAAAGTATCTTTAAAGGAGTCTAGGTTACCGAAAGACTCCTCAATCAACTTCAATACCTTGGGAGTCGGAGCATTAGTATCCATGGGAGACCTTAAACAGTTCCAATAAAATGTGTGGTTCCAAATCTGGGAAGCATTGTTGTAAATTGGGCCAGAACTTTTCATAATAACCTTCATGAGATCTTCCTCCTTTTCAAACTCGGTATTTACAATTAAAGAGTTCAATTTCGTTACATATCCTGCATGATGTTTTCCATAATGGTAGTCTAAAGTCTCTGACGAAATAACAGGCTCCAGGGCCTTTTTATCATATGGAAGAGCTGGTAACGTAAATGGCATCTTCAGTGTAAATCCAAATCTTCTTTTATTAGTTTTTTGAAGTTTTCTCCCCAAACTCAAAAATCCTAAATTCATTCAGCACTTCCAAAACCGGGTATTCAATTAACCGAAAAATGGGGGTTCGCTCTTGCAAACTGCTTTGCTTCTTGTCTCTGAACACTTTTCATAAATCAAATATTTTTTCCGGAAAACCCGGTTCTGGCTTCCTTTTCTTCTCCCAAGGGTTCATATAGACCCAACCTACATCTTCCCAATACCTTAACCCTTTTCCTTCTTAGGTACCAACTCCTCTTTCCGCCCTTAACTCTACCCTTACTTCTGCCCCTTCCTTGTTATGTTACTTGATAATGTCCGTACCCACCATATGTATCTGTAACCCTAAACCTCTCTATTAATACCAGTTCCCCCGTAGTTTTTCCTTTCTTTCTTCTTACCCTCCTATTTATTTGCCCTTCATCTCTCCTTCTCATTTACTTTGTACATGGGAGAGTGGTGATCGGCGGCCCCCTTAGCTTAGTTGGTAGAGCATTCGCTTAGTAAGCGAAAGGTCCCGGGTTCGATTCCCGTAGGTGGCTTTTTTCGTAGCAACAGGTAATAGCGGCAATTTTAGTGTGAAATGGTCAACTTTGTGACTGTGAAACTTGGGTCGGAACATCAACTAGACTCCACAAGTTTTTATTTTTACTATTCCTAATAGACAACTGTTTATATTTTGAGTGCACATTCAAGAACGTTTAATTCACATTTTTACTGGTACCATCTGTATTACTTTTCCATTCCAGCACTTCCCAGTAAATTTAATCAGAAAAATAATCTGGTCTCTATTCCAATACTGTTCTTCTCTTCCTCACCTATCTCTTTCGAATCAGAGGAATATAATTCTTCTGCCTTTTCATATTTTTCCTCAATTTCTACATCCGAACTATCCTCGTCTCTATAATCATCCTCTTGATCACTATTATTATCATTGTTCTCATCACTTCTATTCATTGCTTCCTTCTCTCTTGAACATATTATTTCAGCAAGGACTTTTTCCCGCGAAAAACCCGTTTGTTCGGCCTTGAGCCTACTTTCGAGATTACCTTCTTGAGCTTTGAGCCCTTCCAGGTCAAAATAATACAGACCTTTAGATACCTCGAAGCACACATTATTAAGAAGTTTTTTTTTCACACCTTCAGTGGTCTGATTTGGGTTCCCAGGCTCTCTCGAAAGGGTGCAGAAAGTATCATATTCCGGAAAGTTGTTTAAAGCCAAAAAGGTATCTCGGACATAATCCTGGAAAACTTTACTCAGCTTAGTCAAGACAAACTGATTGAAAGCTCCTGTAACTCCTGGATTTTTGTTTTCTACCACTCCATTTAAGAAGCTGTAAGTTACCCAAAATTTTTTGGAATACCTCTGGGCTTTTTTTTCAAGCAAACTTCTTGATCGTCCCTCGTAATTAATTCCTACAATGTGAATCATGAATCGACAATTTTCGCTCCTTAAAATAGCCTCTGGGATGAACAAATCATCACTTTCTGAGCCATTGCTGATTTTCAAAAGCAACAAATATGTCGGTCTTGAAGGGGGAGTTCTCTTTTCTCCACTGGGATAACTCAAAAAGTATTTGTACCAAAGTAGCTAGATCAGATTTACAGGTAGAATTAAATAATTAACCAAAAAAATACAGATTATCCTGTATCTCGACTTACCTGCTCCTCGTAAGGTTGGTAATTATCTTTCCAAGGTTTATTTGGACCGGCAAAATGAACTATCTTGTGTCGTGCAGAATCTTTCCAACTGTCTCTAGCGGCCCAAAAGTTATAGTCGGCTGGAAGCTCATCGTAGGTTCCGTTGCAGTAGAAATTAAGGGCAATTTGATCGTTAATTCCCCACTTCTGAACAAGGGAGAGAGTATTATTCACAAAATTATTCTCTCTCAACTTGTTCAAACTAAGCAAAAGCACCCCCGCATTAAACGACTTTGCTGCCTTGTATTCAATTTCCGAAATGAGTCCATCCTTTCTCAACCAATCATTTATGATGTTGGAATTGGTTGAAGATCTTCCAGCAATACCGCACCTACTTTTTAATTCTATCTTAAACAACTCTCTAATAGTTGAAAATGGTCAAATTACAAATAAAATTAACCAAGAAATAATTCATAAAATCCTTCATTTCCAATTCTCCAGCCTCAACTTACCTCAGAGAATGGTTGACAATAGCATCAGTGTCAATGTATAAAATCCGATCAATCTCTGAATCTAAAATCTCCGGAAGTAATAATCTACACATTGTCGCCTCGGAAACGTGTTTCAAAGTTTGTTTATACTTTAATTTATATTTAAAAGGGTAATAATTTAAAGTTAGTTTCCGAGAAAATCCTAGTCTCTTTGCCAAACCTGAAAGCTTTAAATAATCCTCAGGTGTAACATCTGGCATCGTTAATATGTGGATGTTAGCGGATTCATCAGCCTCCAAATTGCTGTAAATCGAGTTAAGCAAAGTTGGAAACAATGGAAATACCTCCTTATCCGATGAAAATGTGATTTCGTATGTCACTCTCTGTGTGTCGTTCATCGACTTGAAAATTGAATTACTCCTTCTATGGAAAACCTTGACACTCGAAATCCCCATAATAAACGAAATCGTGAAGCAGATCACCACCGACAAGATCACCACAATGAGTGAAATTCTTTGTCTTAGTGTCGCCATCTTGCTTTCTTTGTTCCTAATTATCCCTCCCCAATTTTGTTTTTATCCACATTGATTTTCCCCAAAATAATATTTTTTATTTTTGAGTCAGTGCGTGAGAATTAAGTACTTCAGATGTAAATTTAGACCTAACTGATTTTTATTCGCCAAACTGTTTCCAAATTTTTCGCAAATTGCATCTCTATTGTTGTCAGCCTTTACCAAAATTCCTGCATGCACCTTGCCTCATGTAAATTTCGTATACGTGTCTTTTTAAAACACCGGTATTGAGGAAATTTAATGTGGCGCAATTTAAAGGACTAAAAGGAACTCCTTTCAAAGACGAGACCCAAAAAGAAAACTAGTAGAGATGGACGAAGAGTCAACAATTAAGGAGGTTCATGCAGTATTAAAGTCTGCAATTACGCAAATAATGAGCAATGTAAGTTTTGAGTCGGTGATTATAGTTAAACTCTAATCATTTTATTTGGCTAAAGGAGGATTTTATTTCAGAGATCCGCGCAGTTTAATTAGATGTCACTCCTTTCTGAGTCTGGCCAAAAGCTAAGAGTCTACCAGCTCCTACTTGGCTCATTGCTGCGGTCCTGAATGGCCCATGGTCCCCCTTTCCCCTTAATTTTCTGACGCGAGTTTGCTGTTACTATCGAACTGGTTGAGTTTCATACTCTAACTTCTGAATTACGTGCCTCAGGAAGTAAAAAAAATCTGTTTTGAACAGTGTTTTCAAGGCAAAAAGTCGCATTCTCCCTTAAATAGATTTGATCATCAATGTCTTTCTAAATGCATGGACAAGATGTTTTCTGCTCATTCAATAGTAGAAAGGGCTGTAGCTGAAAAGACAAAGGAGTTGAGTAACTCTGGCTTGCCTGAATTGTGAGACTTAAATGTGGACTTAGCTTTTAAATTGGCTTTGATTCCCTTAATATTCCTTTCCGGTTTGTTTCTCTCCCCTGGTTGAAAGAGGAAAACTTATTTTCTTGGCAAATCCTACTCTGCTAATTGTTAAGTCCTTCCCTGGGAAGAGCTCTCTTACACTCTACCCACTTCCCTTTCAGAAAGTGGTTGCCGTAGTGCTTGGTGACATTGCTCACCGCGTCTAGGTTCTCGAAAGTCACAAATCCAAAGCCTCTAGGACGCCCATTATGCTTATCTGTGATTAGCACAGCATCCTTTATGTTTCCGAATCTCTGAAAGTAAATTTTGAACTCTTCTAATGTTAGATCTGGCAGCCCCCCCACAAAAATCTTGCTTTGGTTCCTCAAACCCTTATTTGGACCTTTCTCTTCACTTTGGAACTGTGGCTGCTCATCCGCATTAATTTCATTTAAGACTTCCCTACTCACAAAATTTGTACTTCTCGGAGAAGCTCTCTTACAATCCACTACTTTACCCAGTATTATGTGAGGAGCGTATCCTTGAACTAGCTCTACAGTACCTGGATCTTTGAAAGTAACAAAACCAAATCCTCTACTCCTTCCACTAACATTGTCATACATCACTACAGCATCCAAAATTACCCCAAATTGCAAAAAGTAATCCATCAAATTGGACGATGTTACTTGTTGGGAAAGCCCCCCAACAAACATTTTCCCCGATTCCAGACTCATCGTACTAAACTTATTTAATAATCAATCCTATAAGTTACATTTATTATTAATAAAGACCGAAGAGCGAAGACCGAAGAGCAAAATGCCGAAATCAAAGCATGCCTATTAAACCAAAATATATACTATCCCTGTTTTGTTTTCTTATTCATGTAACTTTATCCTTTCCATGCATTCGAACTCCTGCGTTTTATGTTCTCAAGTCCAATTAGTTTCTTTCACACGCCAATCTCCATCAATTACCTTTTTCAATAACCTTGCAAACTTATATCTCTAAATCTCTGAGACCGAATCTCTCCCCAATGGAGCTCTGAGGAAGAGAAAAACGAGAGGTTTTCTCTTTCAAAACTTTGAGAATAAGTAATTACTTGTTAAACGTTTTGGCGCCCTTTGCAATGGCTTTTAATTTGCATGTATGTTTTTAAAAAGACGCTCGCGGTTTTGTTGAATTGTAAGACCTTTTTTCTAATAAACAAGGATTATGGTTGACTCGAAGCATCTACTTCGAATACGTGATTTTGGAGGAAAAATCCTGACTCGATCTTTTTATTAAGGATTTGAAATAGTTTGACGAAAAGTTCAGTGTAGAAAACGTAGATATTTAGTGAAAATTGTTGTATTTGTACCTATATCAAATTAAGGAAGGATGTGCCTCAAATAATTAAATTAAGGATTATTTCTGCTTTTCTTTCTTTCCTCCTTACTGAAACTGATTTCATTGTGGGTGGGAGGGGTAAGAGAGACCCCTTTTATATAATGGCGGTACTTTATGTAGATTTACTCTTCCAATGGAAATTATTGGGATCGACAGAAAAAATGAACCTTCAATAATATAAAATTTGACGGCGAATGACTTCAAAATTAGAAGCCAAAGAACGTGAGAATCAGACTATTTTGCTTTCTTCCGGGAAGGAAGTTGAGATCGAGGTCAAAATTCGGGCGCCTGAAGACCAGGATGAATTGGACCAAGAGAACGTGATGTTTGAGAGAATCCGGAATGTTGGGAGCTGCAGTGCTGCCGCAGGAAGTAACTTTTTCCACTCATATCGTAAGATGAAGAAGATTGAGGAAGAGCGACTGAACAAGATGGAGGAGGACTACCAGAAAGAAAAGGAAAAGAAGGAATTCAATGACCTAAGAAAAGCCAGGATTATGAGTTGTATCCAATCCACCAGTAGAAAGGCGGAAAAGAGAAAGAAAAAGAAACTCCAAAGACACCTAAAGAATAATACAAACAGCTCTAAGTAGCAAAATATACTTATATTCAATGAATGGATTTTTCCGTGCTCTGTTAGTTTGTTTATACCTTAAGCCGAACTCAAGTAGTTGTCACAATTCTTAGTTTGGCCTGCTTTATTAGTTCATTTTGGATGTTTATATCCTTTACCATGTCTTTGTATTTGTCGATAAACTTATTGAGATTGAATTTTGGAGTAATATGGGAAAGGTCTGGAGGAACTGCCAAAGAAAGTGGTAAATCTGGAAATGTATCCAACAGTTCTCGGCCGTCATCCCTCTTAAGTTTCTTCTCCTTTCTCTCCCCAGAGAGCTCAGACTCTAGCCCCTCAGTTAAACCCTTTTCGTTTTCATTGTAATACTCATTCAGTCCATTGTCAATTTCATCAAAGCTGCCACTTCTCTTCTTATCCTTGATATCCGCACTATCTCTATCGCTCTTCATCAAAATGCACTCTTCTTTAAAATACCTTTTTTGCTCTTCTAACCTTTGCTGTTTAACTGAATCTGGAGCTAATTCACTGACTGGACACGTAACAAACTGCCTAACCGTCATTTCTCCCGTCAAAATCCTCCTTCTAAGATCGGAGTTATTGGAACGCTTCAAATTGCTCATAAGTTCAAACCTTCTTTGTCTGATGATACGTCCACTTTTCCCCGACATCACTTTCAAAAAATCTTCCTCAATACTCTTGCTCAAAGCCCCTATATCAACATCCTTGAAAGCGTCATTTTCCACCAACCCAAGTTCTAAAGCGTTCTTAAGTTCGTTCCGCATTGATCCCTCCATTATAATTCACCCGTTCAAGCCTATCTCCAAATTCCACGATCTCCGTCCCTATTTGACGGAAATCTTCGACCTTCTCCTCGGCTACTGCCAACAACTTAAATATATCTTATTTATTTGCTCTTAGTTTTAATAACTCAAGCCAATTACCAATACATTTTTAAATCTTAATTATTGTTAATTTATAATTTTAGGCGCGCTAACCTAAAACCCATACTTAAAACACGGACAAATTAATAATTCAAAGTGAAGGCCAAGGGCAAGAATAAGAATTTTTCAAGAGAAGAAACCAAAAGTCTTAGAAATCCACACACAATTATACCGACGTTCTCCAAGAAGGAATAATATTTATGTCTGGATGCAATGTAACTAGGAATCAAATTTCAGAGATTTGACGGACCTAAAAACAATGCAAGCTTCAAACCCATGATATCTTGAAGTTATCTCAGTCAAGTTCTATGGAAAAGTCAGGTTTCTTTACTAATGATGAATCTTTCTCTCGATCCACATTTAAAATAAAGACGAATGCAATGCACAACATAGGTGATATTGCAAATGCAAGTTTTAATATCGAAAATATCAACCAGATCATCGTCTATCCACACATGTAGTGAAAAAATGTCGACGAAATAGAACTTCCTCAATAAAATCCAGAGTTGTTTCCTTTATGAATTTGAGTCACGCCTATTAAGAATGAAACAGTACAGTAACTATTCAAATATATACAGCTTCTAATAGAGAATAGTTAGCGCCTAAATATTTGCGGCAAAACTTAATACATAATATCTTCTATTACTGGCCTTGCTGTTAAAATGAACAAAGTACAAATTAAATTTCAAATGAAACCCTGATGCATTTTATCATCCGGGAGTCTCCTATTCGGGCTGTCTATCAGTCTGAACGGAACCTTCAAGGTTGCAACCGACCACGGGATTCCCCAATGAGTTGAATTGTCCTTGATCCTCACTCCCCAAATTAGAGTCTGTTAGACTAAGATTAGAATCGCCGGTACCGGAAAATCCTAATAGTACTGGTTTTGATTTCGTTAGAGGTAGAGGGATATCACTGGCCATGAGCTCTTCGGCAGTGACTCCGTACTGTTTGAGCTGTCTGGTCAAGCTCCTTATGGTTTTTCTTCTGTGGTCCATTACTGGAGGTGGGTACAATATGAACTCGGCAAGTCTCCTCCTGAAACAGTCGTGTCTGTGTTGTTTTATGCAAAATGGCTTGATTCCTGAACTCCCAAATGGAACTGGGTCTCCTGTTGTGGAATCTTTTGGTTGGAGTTGGAGATCAGATAAAGAGTTTTGTTTTGGAGGAAATTCCGAATTCATCAAACTAATTGCCAGCTTAGAAGAGTTCCCAACTGTTTTGAGACAATTAATAGCGCTTTCCTTGAGTTCCGCCTCACTGAGTCTCGAAAAAGGAATTGAAGGACTCCGATTCGGTGGAGGTCTCTTCCTGACCAATACTCCAGATGCAACTAGCTCTCTCTTGTATATCTCTCTCTGTTTTCTAGCCTCCTTTATAGCATCTTCCAAAGAAGGCACCTCGGTGGCCTCCCCAGAAGACCTGGTTCGCTTCAAACTCGCGGATTTTGCTGTTGTTCCTGTTCCATTTGAAAGTTTGGAGGCGGCTCCCGGACTTCTCCTTGGTGATTTCGAATTTCCTGTTCCCCTTCCTCCTTCCAGAGTCCCTGTTATAGATTTCAAAACTCCATTTTTGGAGCTGTCTCTGAATTTGTAGATCGTCCCGTTCTTTACTCTTACTGAATCCTGTAGGATACCACTCAAATGATATCCCCAATAAATATTTAGAGCGTTCAAATTACCTAACATAGAAGGCGAAAAGATCGGATTTTCCTTAGCCAGTATCTCCAGTTGGGTGCTAAAAAGCTGTCTCTTCAACCTTTCTGCATCTCCCAATTCATCTAGAATCTTTCCTACAATCCTTAACGAGGTCAGAGTAGTATGCAGCACTCTACCCCCAGGATTAAGACGCCCCATTTCCCGTCCGTGTTCAGGACAAAATACCTTCTGCAAAAAGAAGTTCTCCCTAGGACACATTTTCATTGTCCCATTCTCGATTCTTGGAGGTGGACAATTAGGAGAAACATAAAGAACGCTGGAATACTTCTCTTCCCTTTTTACTCCTACGTCCTCATCTTCCTCCACTATTTCAGCAATAGTCTCCATATAACATCCGAAGAGCTTCAAACAGAGTGGATGAGCCGTTCTCATGCAACCTGGGTGACTGCACGCTAAATTTACACCGTAGCTACTCTTACATATACAACAATATACATTAGGTATCTCAAGGCTATCTTGATCGGGAAATTGTTCCAAAATGAACTGTTCTTCGTTCCGGATATCTCTAAATTGAAATTGTTGAACAGATCCCTCAATTCCTCCAAATCTCCTTATAAAGGTGCTCTTTCCCTTATGAACCCCAACATCAGTTTGAAGCTTTACCAGAGAAGTCATTCCCAGGTAATTCCCTGCCCCATAAGCTTGCCCGCCTGCCAGGAGATAAACTCCGGGTGTGTAAAGAGCACAAATTATATGAACAAATAGAGGTTTGTATTGCACTACTCCAGCTTGTTGTGGGATTCCTTGTGCCTCAATAAGAGCTCCACCTCGTCTAGGGCACAATACACAAGAAGTGTTTTCTGGTCTCTGTCCTTTCCTGCACACTTGACATATAAAGTCCTCCAGTTCTCTAAGTTCTCCTTCAATTCCATAGCAGCTCCAATGCACAACTAGACCGCAGCTTTTACACTTAATCAATATGTTGGAGTCACAACCCTCCAATAAAGATGATCTTTCTTCCAGAGATTCAAGTTCTGTTCCCTGCCTCGAACTACTCCCCAAATCCCTTGTAAGATCTCCTCTACCGCAACCCCCTTCAACTTCCGGACCCATAATGATTTTGTGAGAATCTTCTCTCCCTTCTGTCAGATTTCCGATAAATGGGAAGTCAGTAGAATCCTCTTTGAGACAGACACAGCAAACCTCTTTATCGTATTTATCTGGACAAAGAGCATTACAATAGTAAATCTGGTTTTGTTTGTAAGTTTCAGTTGAATTCTTCTTCACCGCAATTTGGCTCCCAACATCCCAAGATTTAGACCTAGAAATGGATCTTGTCCTAGACCTCTGAATCATCCCAAGCTGTGATCCTCTTGTTGATTTTTGGTTGTATTTACTGTTGAATAGTTCTGGGAACATATCTCTATTTATATATCTCTTTTGTCTTAGATTCACCTCCTCTTTAAATTCCTGGGTCATAGGATTCATTTTTTCTAGATGAGATAGGCAGAAACATTCAAAATTCACGAGCTGTAAGGCCTCATCTTGGACATTTCTCCAACCCCGGATATACCCAACAAGAGTCTCACCTCTTGAATACTTGGGTTCAGTTGTCACTCGGATCTCTGCTCCTGCAAGCCAAGCACAAATTGGATGGAAAACTTTGTCGCATTTAGTGTATTCACATCCCACAAGTCCAAATGTGTTGTCATTTTGACAAAAAATGCACCTGGGATAACCCTCTTGGATCTTCAAAGCATCTTCCTTTTTGTCATCTCCTTTATCTTCCTTTTCCCCGTCAAGGAGAGAAAATTCTGAATTTTCATTTAGGTTCTTGTAGCCACTGGTTTTCTCCTTTTCTAGGTTAAACCTTGGGGATTTAGTTGATACAGACTCAGTGAGGAGTCGTCTTTTGGATCCAGAATATGAAGAAGTGGAGGAAACTGATCTTTGAATCAATTCTGTATTTCCAGAAGGATCCGAATCCAAATTGGACCCCAAAACCTTCCCTGCTTGTACCACCCTAGTGGGGTTATTCATCCCACTCGTTTTTTTATTTGTCCAGCTTCTCTTGAGATAATCAACATTCCAAGAACTTAGATTCTTCCAGTCTTCACAGGTAACCAAGGGTAAATGCCAAATTGCACAAACAATGTGAACCCATTCTCCCTTGTTAGTTTTCTTCATTGCCCCTCCAGAGTGGGAACAAAGAACACATGAAATACTTCCTGGGTTAAAGGCCACCAAATATTGAGTACCCAAAAACTTTTTTTCAAACTCACACCTATCGCAAAGCCAACCATAAAAATCTAAAAGCTCGTTCAAGGGAATATTAACTCCGTAGCAAGAAACATGAGACACAACTCCACACCTTACGCATTCAACAAATGGTTTGAGGGTATCTGTTTCCCAGTTAAAACAAACGGAACAGACATTGGTAAGATGCACAACCTTGGAATCAGGAGGATCATCTAATTTGGGATTATTTCCAGAATCAGAAGTTTTGCAACTTTTGGAAAGATTCACTTGTTTAATAAATGCAGGATACAAATTCCGGTATCCACAAAGAAGGAAAGATCTAAGCTTATTCCAAGAATTCACTATTTGATACCTTCTTACAACATTCATCCAAATAAAAGGAATATCTGTAATTCGGACGTTGTTTTCATTTTCGTAAATTATTTTACTTTGGATTTTAAGTCTGATATTTAGAATAGAATCCACAATTTCATTATATATTGGAAGGAAACGTTCCAGATTGGCTTCCACAAAATTGAATTCCTGAGTTTCCTTAAAATCATTCATCATATAAGGATGTATTAAAAGGATATCCGAATCTTGATTAATTTGATCCTGTACTCCCTCTTCTTGACTAGAGTCTATGGTCAAATCATTCAATGCCACTTTGCTTTGAGCATTAATGTTAAATTTATCCTTCTCCTTGGCTTGTCTCACGAGTCTAATAGGCTTATAAGGGTCGAGCCAGTGAAGACCTCCGATGTTTACGCACGAAGGAGGGTCAATATAGCTCAGTCCATCTTTGTGAAGATAAACTTTTTCGGAGGTCTCTATAATGGGGAGGTCTAGAGTTACTAAGTTTTCACAGTCCTTATTTGTATCTTCCGAAATAAAAGGAAGAACAAAGTCCACCCACCAGTAAATGGGATCGTAATTTCTATAAGGTCCCCAAGATTCTTCTCTAAATAAGGGAGTTTGGGTCTGCAAGTTTGAAGCATTACTAGTGGAAGATTCTGGATTACCAGATAAAGGAGATGAGTCTTCATTAGAAGGTTTTGACTCTGTTTCCAAAAACAGGTCATTTGTCTCTCTAAATTCATCCAATAAATTCTTAAGGTCCAAACTTTCATGAGAACCTAGGGAGTCTGGTGAGACAATTTCTGTCTCAACAAAAGCAGTTTTATTTTGAGGAGGAATGTTAAGATTTATGAGGGAATTAAATTCGGCGAGGTTTTCATTCATTCTACTAATCATATCAATTGTAAAAAGTTCTCGATTGTCGTTAATTCTGGCTGGGGTAAAGAAGATCTTTTTGTGGCTCTGGTCATAATTGAAAAAAACATCATGAAGATACCTCTCAATATATCTAAATTGGTAATACGAAAGGTCCAGAGTACCAAGAATATCCCACTTTATGTTAAAAGGATCCGGAGTATCTGAAAATTGTGCATCAGGACTCTGAGTAAGGGTTTGGAGATCAAACTGGATGGAGTCGTATTCAGATTTTTGTTGGAAAGAGAAGGATAAATCAATGGATTCGGGGTTCTCTGTAGTTGGAATGGTATCTAAAACCCCAAGCTCTGAATAAGACTTCGGTTCCAAAGCAACAAGAGAGAGGGATTTAGGAAGTTCAAAAAGAAGAAAGTAAGGCTTCTGGATCTCCATCAGAGATTTAGATGAACTTCCACCTCTACTCTTTAAAATAGACTTTGAGACAAGGTCCACAATTGAGTCCAAACTACAGCTTTTAACATAAATTGGAGGTAGAGAAAGCCTGGATTTACTTACATAAGGAGTGGACTTTCCAAGCTTTCCCCATGGAGGGTCCATAAAAAGTACTTGCTCCAGAGATGTCAGTTCCTGGATAATTGGTTTTCGGTGGAGCGGGTTTGTCGGAATAGTCTTGAGAATTATGTCTTTTTTAGTACCCATCGGGATTTTCCTGAAGTAAGAGTCGAACCTGCTCCAGGTGATTTTCGCCATCCTGGAGGAACTTCCTGACGAGTTTGGTGTGTTGACGGAACTTTCATTAATTAAAGTAACTGAAGTAATATCTAAATCTAACTCCTTTTGGGAAAAAATGTCGGACCCAGGTCTTGACTCAGAACCTCCTGCTCTTGAAAAGTACTTGCTCTCAACTGATTTGTTCAAGGAAGCCTTTCCTACTCTTCGTTTCATTTTTTTAGACCTACCCCTTTTTGATTTGCGAATCACCTTCTTGTTCTTTTCATCTGGTCTTTCAAGGGAGACTTCCTGCGACTCATTATTTGCAAATTCCTGGGAATCTTGTGGAGCATCAAGGTCCTTGAGGGAAGGTCTCTTATCTCCGGGGTGGTTGTGAGAGGCAGTGTCAAGGGCCTGGTCGAGAGTTTGAGCCTGTTGGAGCTCCTCAAAAACACCTTTCTTGATGACTTTTTCATCACCCTTTTTCATCGACCTGGTTACTCTCCTCTCCTCAGCCTCTCTCTCCTTCTGGTCAGTCCCCGAATCAAGAGTTTCTTTGCTCATTCCTAAGGTTTTGGTAGATGCCTTACCACCACCTTTGCTGGGCCTTTGATCCCTGGGCTTCATTTTAAAAAGAAGCTTTCAAAACAACCAAGTCCACTTTTTTGCGCTCTCTTTTCAACATAAGACCTCTTCAAGGATTTTTGTCATATTACCTGTAAATTTGCGATTTCCCGAAAATCTTATCTCCTGGGCTCCGAGGCAACTGGAAATCCGCCTTCAAAAAAGAGAGGAAGTTGTTTTGGATAGTTTTACCACCTTTACAGCCTAATTCAACGATTTATCCAATTTTTCTATTTTTTCCCTTTTTTTTGGTTTCTTTTACAAATTGACTCCGCTAATTACTGGTTACCGGTTTATTTGTATCGTATTGTCAATACTTTTAGCGGGAAACAAAAAATCTAAAAAAGGCGAATAAATTAATTCCGGAAAAGGAAACCCTTTTTTATAAGAGGAGAGAAGTCAGAATCTGGAAAACAACTTCTATGGAGGAATCTGAAAGGTGTAATTCTAGCTCAGGAACGAGTTTAAAAAGAGATATTCTAGTGGTTGGGGGTAAGGTACTTTGGCTTATTGAATTTCTTAAGTTCAGAATTAATCTCATTTTACTCAGGAACCTATGAAGGAGGAATTATTGGATTAAGTTTGGGACCCGGATCGAATGGAGGAAAAAAAGGAGCAAAAGATCCCGGAGACAGTTCCCAAAATGCTGTAGGACTCTTTGAAATAGTTTTTGCTTTTAAAGATCACCTGGTAAGTTAAGGGCATTTTCCTCTTCCCCCATTCCTTAGGGTATTTCGGGGAAGGTTCATTGGAAATATTTACTAAACATCTTTATAGGGAAGCATAAAAGACATGGATTCTGCTGAGAACCTTTTGGTTACGGCTAGTACAGATGAAACTATGAGAATTTATAATTTGAAAACCAGATGTGACAGGGGAGTATTAACAAAACATCGGGGAAGTGTAACCTGTGTGCGTTTGTCCGGGAACTGTAAGTATCTTATTTCTTGTGGAGAAGACAAATTGGTGTGCTTATGGAAATGCGCAAACTGGGACCCGGTATTAAGCCTTGAAAATTTGCATGATTCTACTCCCATTTCAGCAGATTTTCATCCAAGTATGAGAATTGCTCTAACACTAGATGTTGAAGGCAATATTTGTATGATTAATCTTCTTGAGGGGTCTGTAGCAGCAAGATTTCGGGCCCCGGGGAAGAGAAAGGATAGTTCTGGGTTAAATAGAAACTTTACTCTCTTTACCCTAATAAAATTCAACAAGTCTGGAACATATTATGCTGTTCTTTCTCAAAAGGAAATTATTTTTTCTAGTATTATGGATGATGAATGGTATCTGAGTTTTACCAGTGAGAACCTGGGGTTAGGACCTATACAACTGACTTCTTTCTGCTGGGTGACTGATCAACTTTCTCTGATTGGGCTTTCAAACGGTGAATTGAAGATGCTCTTTGTTTCCAAGGATATCCTTAAGGTTCTGAACATCGGCACTGATTTAGCCGGAACTTCTCCGGAAAAAGTTGAAAACCCTCATTCAGGAAATAGAATCAAAGGAATACAAATATTACAGCACCATACCGTTGAAGACAAAAATTCCTTTGAAGTCCTCGGGATATTGGTAGCTTGCGACTCTTCTGGAGTTTTTTCTCTTTTTAATTTCAAAGCCAATATTAACCCCAACACACTAGACTATAGCTGGACATCTAAAACACTCGGATTCTTCAACTCTGAGAATAGAATTACTTGTTTCACGATCCATAACGAGGAATCTATCCAAGGCTCAAATGCGAACTCTACTGGAGAACCATCTTTTAGCCTCAGTCCCAGCTCCAGTAAGGAGAAAGTGCAAAATAAAGGAAGCAAAAAGAAAGTGATTAAAAAAAAAAAAGCAAAATCTTAATACATTAAGAAACGTAAACAAAACATTCGTTTCTGTCTAATTTTTAGGTCTATTACCAAACATAAATTCACCTTTGAGTATTTGCTTCATTACAATTATTTCTACTTAACCCATCCTTTCGAGAATTATATTGGTGTAGAGCCAGAGTTAGGGCAGCAAGGATTAGGAAGGAAGAGGAGTTAAGATCAATGTACTTTTCCGGTACCAAGTTTCTCCAAAGCCTGTCTTGAGTCTCTGACCAATTTGCTATCCTGTCACCGTTTAATTCTGCCTCCTTTTTAGGTGACCTCCCTCTTTTGAAGAAGCGAGGAAAGATTCGGAGTCCCCTGGAAAAACCGGGAATTAGTGGCCTTCCTACTCTGAGGTTGGTTAAAATAAACATATTACTAGGAAAAATGGAGTACATTTTTACAAGTCAAAGTAGCCAAGGGAGGTTATTTAAATTTGGACCTTCCCGCCAACGCAACCACGTGGGGTTATAAGAAAAAAAATCTGGATAAGGAAAATTTAATAGAACCATCAAGAGATTATTGGGTGGTGAATCTGATTTGAAAGACTTGACTAAGTCAGTAAAGAGGCAAGTTGAGAGTAAGCTTCGCGATTTATTAGTATAATTTAGGACAATTGGCAAAATAAAGTGAGGAAATGAACGTTAGTTTATTCGGATTTGGAGGTATTTGGATAATTGCAAAGGCCTTAGTTTAGAATTTAAATATCCATTTAGTTTTGCTCCTGTTTCATAATCTTTGTTAGAATCCTGGGAGTTTTCAGAAGTCTGAAACCATTGGAAACAGGCATTAGAGGATATATGTCCTCGAAGAAGTAATATGTGTGTCCGACAATAATACCCATTAGATTGTCCCAAGGTCTCCATCCGATTAGTAGGCCCATCCCCATGAGGACCCACGGCAAATATGGAGCTCTAACAGTGAAAATGAAGACTGACATTCTTGCAGAGGGGTTTCTTCTGCCCCAAATATAAGTCATGACATTAATCACAGCTCCACTGAATAGATAGCCAGCTCCGAAGAAATAAGAGAGCAAAAGGAGCATCCAAGAGCATGTAATTAACATCCAAAGAAAGTCAGCAGGTCTGCTGTGAAAGACCACATCTTCCAAAGACGCACAGTAATATAGCAAAACATAGGCATTCCAGAAGAAGTGCAGACTAAATGTACCAAAAAAAAAGAAGCAGGTTGCAAGTCTCCAAAACTGGTAATCGTTTATCACAAGCAGCCAATTCAAGTACAAGTTAAAGGGCGAGATGATGTCCAGCGTACACAAGATCATCAATAAGGTTGAAATAGCGAAGTAAACCTTCGTAACTGGTGGTATATTGCCAATCATCAACATTTTAGCTGCATCCAATATTCAAAAATTCTTTTTATACACTTATTCAAAAAGTGGGATTTAATAAAAGGGAGCGCCAACCTCAAGCGCCATGTATTATTTTCACATGTAAATAGTAAACAGTGAGGAACAGGAGCGAGTTTTGATCAGGAAAACCACTTAATTAGCATAGATGAGGCCTTCATCGTTCGGGAATGGAAAGGTGTACTTTATGCAAGCCGGAGAATGCTTTGGGTAGAGGGCGTGTCTCAAATAACTGGCGGAGGGTTACTGTTTGTAGATGTAATCTCTTTGGAATATTCAGATGAACTCAGGAAATCGGAACAAACTTAGAACAATAGACAGTGTTAGTACTTAGAAATTTAAAGATGTCTATTCTATATGAGGAAAGATGCCGAAGAGCTACCTAAGTGCTGGAAATCATCTGGCACGAGGAGCAAATATGGGGACAATGGCATCAACTTGATCCTTTCTATTCATCAGGATCATCTCAGCAATCCAAGTGAGATTTCTGATTTCTTGCTCCTTGAGTTTTGCCCAGGCATAAAAGACTCCGTAGTTCATCTGTTGATCGAAGACCAACTCACACATGGAGACGGTCTCAGCATATAGCAGGTCCTCAAGACTCTTGAATTGTCTATCTGCGAGATTCTTATGACTGGACCTCTTCCTCTCGTTATTTTCGTCTTTTTCATCTGAAATTCCAAAATCGTTGGCGTTATCATTAACATAAAATGCCTTACATTGATCGTAAAGAGCACTGTACTTGGAGTATGGCTCCAAGGCAGCTCTGACACGAGTGTCATTCCACGCCTTTCTAATCTGCTCTGTTCCTTCCGGGTATAGGTAGCCAAAGCTGGGGTAGAGAGTAGATGCACTTGAGAAGTTGAAGTTCAAGGAATTAAGTGTGATTGCAAGGAGTCTGAAGTCGGCTTCACACTTCAAGACGTGACTCATGACCTCTGCGGAAGTGGGATTCAACGTCTGGCAGAATCTATAAAAGTCCTCGAGCCAGGACTTCTTTAGGGAACTGCGGAGGATCTCCAGGTCCATCTCCTTCACAATTGAGGTGACGTCTTCGTTTTCTCCACTAAAGGAGGTCAAGAACTCATCAAAGTATGGCCCAATAGGAGTTTCGATGAGAATTGACTTGTAAAGCTCATCAAAGGAAGAAGACAGGTCCAAGGCCACAAAGGCTCTAATTTCTGGAAAGTAGCCCAGGGGATCGAGACGAGCTAAGAGCTCCTCTGCCGGTTTCTTATTCATCGCGCCCTGAATCAAGTTTACTACGTTATCAATCATCTTCTCGTAGGTTATGTAATTGAGGAACTTCCCCAAAGGCTCATAGGCCTGGGATTGCAACATTCTGAACTCGTGGGCAAATTTTTCACGACACTTTTGGGTTATTACGTTGACTGATAGGGGAAGAGCCTCATCCTGCATAAAAGTCCCATAATCAGTCTCTTCCAGAGCTGTCCTCATATCCTCTAAGGTCTCAGCCTGTCCAATAAGGTGGTATTCATCCATCGTCACAAAGCCAGACCTATATCCCCGAACCATTGCCTCCAAGTAGCCGTCTTTTAGATTGAACGTCAGAAGTTCCATCTTGAATTTCGCTCTTCAATCCAGAACTCTCTTTTCTTTTTACTTTTATTGTTTTGCCCTGCTTTCCGCAATTAGAACCTTCCATCTTGCTGTTTTTCCGCCCTTTTTAGCGGCCATCTTGGCGCCATGTGTTAGAGCGGGTTATCGATGTTCGAGATTGCAATCGTGAATCCAATGTTAGATTAAAATTTGATGGTACGGGAAACATTATATATTCTACTCATCGAACTTTCGGTTATTTATTGTCGGGTTTAAAGGTCTACCACAATAAACCTTCCAGAAAATTCCAGCCTTCGTTCTTTTTAAGAGTTCGGGGACGGGACTGGTCTATTATATTTAAGGACTGAGGACCTAGGAGGCCCTCAGATGTGAAGATAAGTGAGCTTTTTTTTTTTTTCTCATATTAGATCATTACCCTTCACTCTAAATGTCTGAGTTACAATGCATCTTGAATCGTTCTGCTTATTCGATATTAACGCATACCCATTTCAAGTTGTCTCTCTCCTTCGATACCTCGAAGAATCAGAGAAAGCAGCAGAGTGCGGAAATGCACTGATTTCAATTGTTTCTGCAAGTATCCAAAACTTATAGCTTTCAAGAAAAAGCTCTAGAATCTCTAAATTGTCGAATCGTTCTGGTCACTTACAGCCGGAAATAGGCTATGGCGCCAAGGTGTCTAATTTATCAGAGAAAATTCCATAGGGAAGAGCAGTTGATGAAGAAAAAAGGAGAGCTTCGAACAAGGATTCAACCGTTCGAGAAGCACTTTTCTGGATTTAGAGGTCTCCACAAATATTTCTTGACAAATGGAAGCTACCTCGGGTTTGGTAGGGGAGGCTTCTTATTCGGACTCTAATTCTTCATTACTGAGATTACCTTCGAAGAAAAATGTCCAGGTTTTTTTTGACATTTCGATCGGAGGAACTCCAACTGGGAGAGTTGTTTTTGAGTTGTTTACAGAAATTGCTCCGTTAACTTCAGAGAACTTCAGGTCTCTCTGCACGGGAGAAAAGGGAAAAAGCCAGAGTGGAGTGCACTTATACTATAAGGGTTGCAAATTTCATAGGATAATTCCGGAGTTTATGTGCCAGGGAGGAGACATTTCCTTGGGAAATGGCTCTGGAGGAGAGTCCATTTATGGCCCCACTTTTGAAGATGAGAATTTTGCTTTGAAACACAATTCTGCAGGACTCTTGTCTATGGCTAACTTCGGGCCCAATACCAACTCCTCCCAGTTTTTCATAACCACTATTCCATGCCCCTGGCTGGATGGTAGACATGTCGTTTTTGGAAAGGTAAGTAAATGGGTTGTTTTCAATACCCGGGCGTGTTCCAAGTCTTTGTATTTAAACCAACTAAAGAATTTGGGTCTAAGATGGGTAATACTGAGACTCAGCATTTTTGTCTGGTTCCAATCTATATTTTAGTTTCTATTCTCAGATTGGAATCCTATAATGTTGAGACAGCCATGATTTCTCTTTAAAATGCCATACTTAAAATTGTATTTGACCATTTCACACATTTAATCTCTAACTCTTGACATTTCTCAGATCCTTTCAGGAGCAGATGTTATTGCAAGTATGGAGAGATTCGGATCCAGTAATGGCAAAACCAGTGTCTCTGTTGTTATTGCAGATTGCGGACAGCTATAAGACTCTAGCAAGCATGAAGGAAAAGAAAATCAAGTTTAAAGCATAGTTAGGAATATCTACTAGGATAACTCGAGTAATGCTACCAGAAATAACTGCGTTAGTTAAGAATGATCTTCTATTCGAGGAGTTTCTTAATTTGCTCTGTAACCTCCTTGGGAGGTAACTTGGCATCCACTTTCTTGAGAATCCCCATTTTTTCATAGTAGCTTATTAGGGGTGCGGTCTGTTGGTGGAATGTTTCTAGGCGAACCTTCACAGCCTCTGCATTGTCATCATCCCTCCACACAAGTGGCTCTCCTGTAACGTCATCGATTCCTGCCTGTTTGGGAGGGTTGAATTTGACGTGATAGATCCTACCGGATGGAGGATGGGTACACCTTCCAGAAATCCTCTCAATTATTTCTGAATCATCAATTTCAAAGTGAATGACGTGTGTCAATGCATCTCCGAATTCTCCCAGCATTTTCGAGAGACCTTCTGCCTGGGGAATTGTTCTGGGAAATCCATCAAGAACAAACCCATTCTTGCAAATACCAGACTCAAACTTCTCTCGAACAAGACCCAACACAATCTCATCGCTGACATACTTGCCCGAATCAATGATGCTCTTCGCCTCTAAGCCAATCTTTGTGCCGTTCTTTATGGCCTCCCTCAAAATATCTCCTGTGGACAAGTGGACTAAGCCGTACTCCTTCTTGATAAACTCGCATTGAGTTCCCTTTCCACTACCTGGAGCTCCGATGACCAAAAGATTAAGTTTCTTTGAATCAGCCATACTAATTACCTTCTTTGACTTTCTGGAATTCAAGTCTTTTTAAAGTCCTTTTCCGAGCTTACTTCCTATCCCCTCTTTCAAGTTTCCTGTAATTTTAGAGCCGATCGAGAACACCCGCTCTTTCATGCTAGGACTAAGTTGGAGCCCAAGTAAAATATCGACTCTTCCGAGTTATTATTATTGTTATTTTACAATTCTCACAGATATTATCACAAATACAACGATACTACCACTAGCCTCTCTAGTTCACAAAAAGCACGTTTAGGAGAAAGGATAGAGGTAAATTGGAACCGGGTAGGAGCTTTTTGGAGGGGTTTGTGGGGACTGGAATCTCTTCTCTAGGCCGTTTAAGTACTATATATTTCGCAACTTTGCAGACTTTGGATATCATATGGCTTCTTTAACCATTTTTTACTTGTAAATATTATTTTTGACAATAAATTTGGGCCGGATACCAGCTTTTCTAATATGTCAGTTGTGATTGATGGACAACTTCTTTCCGTAACAGATCTCTTCAAAAAGTACAATTTAGATGAGATTAGCGACATTCTAGTTCAGATTAAGAAGGAGGTATTTGTCAGGACTAATGAAGTTAAAAGGGCTATTGGGTCCAAGCCTGAGCTGATGATCGGTTTTGGTGAAAATGTTTTGGATATTCACAGGGCCAGCATGGATCTGAGCACTAGCACTTGCGAGCTTCTCAACAGCATTGAGAAATTCAGTAGCTCTTTAGAGGATAGGATGTCTAAATTGCTGCAGAAGGAACTTCCAGAGGCCATTAGAATGGATGACATTGATTCTAAGCTTATCCGGGAAGAGCAGCATGAAAGGCTATATTTTGGGATCCTCAGCTCATTCTCTGAAAAGAACTTCTTGAGGTGCTTCGAACTTTACCTAGAATTTCAAGAGCTGGAACTGAAGGAAGATGAATATTCGAGCCCTGGCACCGCCATCAAGCAAAATCTTTTCAGAGACACAGGCTTTGTAAGACAGACTTTCGCGTGTAACTGCTATTCCTTCATCCAGGGCTGTGAGGAACTCTCTTCCGCCGAGTTGGCCCAGCTGATTATCTTAAGGTTTATCTTGGAGGTAGAAAAATCCGGACTACCAAGGGAATTGGAGGGATCAAAGTTCAAGGAGGTTTTGGAAACATCTTTAGGTCTGAGAGTCGATGAAACAGTCAGATCTCTAAAGCATGAAGTATCTGAGGATGGAATAGAATCTGGGGATTTTGATGAGGCCGCTACGGAAACAAAAGGGAGCTTGGGAGACCGAGAACAAGGGTTACTGCAGGGTTCATCGCAAGAAGTGAAGGGGGTCCAGGAAAAACAGTGCAGAGCCATCATATTGGCGGGGGCGACCTTGGTAGAACTCTTTGAACTCAAGAATTGGATAGTCTCAGAGTTCATGGAGTTCGAACGAAGAGGATGGCTGAGAACAAGGCCTGGAGAAGAAATCTCCGATTTTTTAGGGGTAATAGATAACAATGCTTCTCTGGAAGAGCTAAAATCCGTCTTGATTAGGGAGTTTGGCTCTATAGGGGAGAATCAGCCACAAAAGAGTTGCCAGGACTCTCCTGAAACAAGTGAGGGATCAGAGCCGCACTCTAGGATCGACTTCAGGTTCAAGCTTCTTTCAAGCACATATCTGGGACTACAGAAGCGAGTTAGAGAATATGGAAAACGGGAGGAGATTTTGAAGAATTCCTTACTTCCAGTGTTGGTCTCAGTAGTTCGTGAGGACCTTCTCAGTTATGCGACCAATGAAGAGCGGATACGACTCTTGGATCTGACCATCAGAGTTCGGGAAGATGATACAACTCCGGGACAAACCTTGAAAAGTACGGTAGAGGACGGTGATGCAGCTCGCTGGTTGATGACAAAGAATGAACATCTGGAGGTTCTTCTCAATGAGATTGGAGAGGTTCAAGCTTTGTTCGACCAACTTGGGGTTCCTGATAGGGAATCGGTCATAAGGGGCCTTTCGGAGGAATGCTTTTGCCTTATTCTGAACAAGTTCATTGATTTCTGCAAGGCTCTTTTCTGGGCAATTAAAGGAAGGGGTTCTGGGGAAATCCCAAAGATCACGGCTAGACAACTTGGCAGCTTTCATGAACAGATCCATGACTTCTCCAACATTATTATTCAGGGGAAACAATTGGATATTCTTGAGTCCAAGCTACGAGAATACCTTTCAACAAGAAAAGACGAAGCCAGAATTTCTTTCCAAACTTTGTCTCTGGAATCAGTTCGTGACTCTGATCAAATAAACTGGAGAATTCTCTTAAAGATCATTGGAGAGATCTTGCTTTCATTAGAAGAAGCTCTCTCAGGCGAGGATTCCAAATTTAAAGGCTGCCTTTTGAACTCTTTAGGGAAATTTACCCGATCTTTTGTGGGTAAGGAAACTATTGAAAGGTATCTCCGGACACTTGAGAACTTGAACTCGATTTTGTATTCTGTGATGATTCAAGATCAAGTAGAATCCCAGGATATATTCATATACCAAAGCTTACTGCAGAACTTAAATGACAGACTTGCGGAGGGGGAGGGGCTGGAGGAAAGGGATTTTCTTTCCTTGGCATTCTTGTATCGCAAGTACGAATTTAGTGAGGCAGGTTCCGTAACTCCTCACTTTCTGCTTTTGAACTTCAGCATTTCTCTCGCTACCTTTGGTAAAAGTTTAGCTTCCGATATTCAAAGAAGGACTTTTGACTCCATTTGTAGAGCTTACTTTAAAGCATACTTGGAAACCCTAATAAATGATTCCCTTAACTATCTGGCTGACTTTTACTTGGGGATTGGGAACTTTGAAAATACTGAGAACTCTGATAAAAACAAACGCGGAAGAGAGTCCTTGAAAAAGTTAATTCTCTCTATTTACTGCGATTTGAGCTGGTGTATGGGCTTTTCGGTAATAAAGGAACGACAGAATTCCGGCCACGAGCCAGAAAACTCTCTCCTGCACAGTCCCGAATCCCCTATGCTTGGAAAAATCAACAAAATTCTTGAAGTTGAGGCCCGTAACGAAATAAGATCCGAGATATCCGAGCTCCTAAGAGAGATGTTCAGAGAATATAATTTTGATGGACAGAGTCAATTACCATCAGTAGAGAGTTTGTTTGCCAATCCAGTGCATAGATTCCCCACTCTACCTTTGGTAAGGCCCTCTTCCTTGGGGTCAATCTCTACTAAGGTGGCCATGGCAAATGATAGAAATCTCAAGGCTAATTTGGACTACAACGATATTTCTAAAAACTGTAGTCGCGACCGGTACCTTTTAAGCCACTACTCAGACCTTTTAAAAGGCCTTGACGGGACAAACTCCATTCGTTTCCTAAACAAAGCCCCTAATACCACTGACCCTAGTGAAAAATTTCAAAATACCCAGGTTCTTAACCATTGCGATGAAAAGAGTAATATTTGGCTTTCCACAAGTAACCAATCTGTTGATTCTAGCCACAGTAACGGTGATAACCAGACTACTTCCAGTACCTCTGGGGGCACGATTGGAATTAACAAGATTGACACTCAATCTATTTGGCAAGTTTCCAACTTACTCAAAGAAACTGTCAAAGATAAAGTTTTTGGGCAGGGATGAGGATTTGAACTTAGGGTAATGGGCAAAGTTATATATTAATCTCCCCAAAATTACATATTTATTTGCCCATCTAGATATAGGTCAAGTTATTGTTTGGTATATAAAATGTTAATGCGGAATAGAAAATTATGATTTCCGGTTTTTCCTTCGGAAATTTCAAGAAGAGGGAATGAGGTAGAAAAAAGAAAATACAGCTCCTTCCACTTTGTGCTTACTAATTTCACCAGGACCCTCGTCCTAAAAGAAGAAGTGAATGCACTAATTTCAAAAACAAACTTTAAATAACACCAAACATCACATTCTTTGAAATCTAAACTTTATTTCCCGGGGCATGCAAATTGAATTCTAGGTTTCAGCGGGAACACGGTCTGAAACCCATTAAGATTCCCGGCTAGGGCCACTTCGAGTAGCTTGAAAGTTATAGAGCAAGTGAAAATGCTCGACATTGTTATTAAGATGTTTTGTGATTTTACCGCAAATTTGAATGCTTTGTTTTTTCTTTCAATGGCTTAGAACATTTCTCCACCCATTCTACATTCCATTTTTTGAACAAATTTGGTTGGCGGCATCACTGACAAATTCGGTATTTAATGTCTTGTCGCTAGCCTTTTTGAATAAACATGGTTAAAAAAGTGAAAACGAATGTGGGGTGAGAGTTGGTATGTAAATCACTTTGTTGTGATTTGCAAGGTGTGTAGAAGCTACTCTTCATGCAATATTCTTGAAATAATTCGGATCTTGCCCCAACAGAGGATAGAGTAAAATATTGCTTTAGTTTTGGGTAGGAAGATTTGCACAGGCTTGCAAAAGTTAGAAAGGAGGTAGTCGATATATTTAAATAAAAGAATTAAAAGGTAACTGTGAAACTATTTATTATGAAAGGATCGATTTTTTTATTCGGCTTAGTGCTACTAGCGTTGAGGGCCGGAGGAGAGCAGATCATAAGGTGCGACTTAAGTCCGGTGAATATCTGTGGTTCGGATTTAGTGATTTATTATTCCGAATGTGAGTTCTTAATGGCTAAGTCAAAAAACAGCGACTTAACAGTTCTCGATTTGAGAGACTGCGTTGCGTTCACTACGGAGAATGTTGAGGGAAATTCAACGAATGCAACGGACTCAGAAGGCCCTTCAATCTCTGGGGGTAGATCCCTAAGAGGCAGTGGAACATTGGGTAGGGAATCTGAAAAGGAAGGCGTTGAAGGAACGGATTTGGGTGGCGTATTTGGTACAATTATTGCAAATAATACCTTCGGGGCATATCGGGTTGAGAGCGGAAACGCTAGCTCAACAGAAGACTCGGAGACTGGTTTAAATAAAGTGGAGAGATATTTCAATGATAACTTAACAGAGATGGATCACAGATTATTTAAGAATATTACAAAGTATAATGCAAAAATTGTGAATGTATTAGTTGAGCATTTCGACATTTCAACATTTATATCATCGGGCGGTAGGTATAATTTATCTAGGCTTTCTATGTCAATCTTGGAGGCAGTAATTAAGATACTTAGAGCCCGGAGGTCCAAGGTCTTGGACCGTTTTGGACGAAATGGAAATGGAGAAAAACAGGAGGTAAATGGGTCTAATGATATCTCCAAAAGTACCCAGACCAAGGCTTTGGAACAAAGTCAAACTCAAGACGAGAGTTTGAAAACTAAAGAAACGGAAAATAATTTGGGAATGAGTGAATTCAAAGGTTTGAATATTACCTTCAAATTAGTTAACTTAAATGACACAATCTCGTATCCAAGTATTTTTGGTCTTGCTCTTCAGAGCTTGTCAAGAATGAGGGTTTTTAAGGATTTGGGTGATTTATTCAGTACAAAAAACGAAACTTGGACCTTTTATGACTCTGGAAGGCTATTGCAAGAGTCTGAGTTTGGTCTGTTTCTAAATGAAAGTAACGGTCAAGATGAAGTTGCTTCTAATTTGACATCAAAAATTTGTGAAATCGACGCCCCAACCTCTGGAAGCATTTCCCACTTTCATTGCAACTTCGACTCTGACTCTGGTGATCTTTTCTCAAAGACTAAATCTTTTCTTGAAGCGGCAATGATCACACTGGGAATATACCTTCAAGACACGATGGGACAAGACAGCTTCAATGAATACTCGCTTCCCAATTTTAATGACTACTCCGTATTTAGTGAGAATAAGACAGGTAATCCAGAAATCACAAGGAGAAAGTTGCTGTTTGGAAAGGATACAGCCAAAAGAGACCCAAGAGCCAATTCTGATTTTTATTTTCCAAACTTCAAACCTTTCTTGAACTCTACTGATTTGCTTGAAGTTGACGAGCTCTTTGTAAACTTTGAAATGGATGAGACCGTCAAGAGCTTGGCAGAATTTGAAGAAACCTTGGAGGATGGCGAGAAAATGGTTGAGGAAATGAATGAAATTCTGAGTGGAGAGCTACTCCAGGATTCAGAAAGCACTAGCGGACTCGAAAAGACTGCTGAAGGAAGGCCAGGCAAGGAAGGAGATGAGGAGGGCAAACTTTTCGAAATCCCAACTCCCTTGAGGATCGCCGGGGAAAACTATCCAAATAACAAGACAAAACTCGGAATAGATGACTTTAGAGAATTTCCAGGGGCCTTTGATAGGGTTAGGGGAACAGGGTGTATGTTAGAGTGCGGAAAGGATGAAGATTTACATTGCGGGAGCAATGGGGTCACATACATAAACCTCTGTGAGTTCAGGAATGCCCAGTGCGAAAACAAAAACCTGGTGTTCGTTGGCTATGGGAAATGCTCACCTCTTTTAATTAGGAGTTAGCTCTTTAGTCCAAACATGGTTTGGACTTAATTAAGTTGAAGTAGTAGATAATGAGATAAATATGAATGTTTACTTTTGGTATTTTGTTTCTATTGCCTATATATGATGAATTTACAGCCCTAAGATCAGTTATTTACACTTTTTCTTCGTCTTATTATCCCTTACTCTTGATGCACAGGGGTGGCGGCCTCTTCCCGCCGTTAATTTCCTGATCTGTATTTGACAATCTGGAAAAAAAACTGAAGGGTAAAAAGGAGAGTAATAGGAGATAATTAAAATAGAGGTCTAGTTTTATCGGAGTCATTTGGTGAGAATGCAATTCAATTCTTTTCGGATTTACTTTTCTTTTGAAAGTTCACCTAAGCTCAATTGATTCAGCTGTGTTAAGCCTGTAGCTTTTAAAAATGAAAAATATTGAGTGCAGAGAGGTTTGCATTTCCTCCCCGAAAGTTTCTCGGATATACTTGAAGCTCTTTAAAATTTTCTTGAAGCCATCAACTTTCGTCGTAAGGACTGAGCCTTTAAATGAAGAGGACTTTATCTCGAGTTTTTGGCTTACGAAGGAAAAACGAGAGAAACGGGAACAGGAGGAGCAAGAGGAGAAAAAGAATATTCAAAATGTGATAACTCAGGAATCAAAACTTTGTTTTGCAAAAAATCCAAAAAATTCGATGATGCCATTTTCTTTTTCTACCTTTTATTTAATGTATAGAGAAAATGTAAATAGCGGATTTTTTGCATGCAACCCCAATAAAAACATAATTCCCTTCAATACCGGCCCATCCACGTTAGTTAGAAGTGCGTGCAAACACATGAATTTGATATTTATTTTAGACTTTGGGTCGATATTTTGGTTTTTGGAGACGTCAGAAGACTCTTTTTTGGAAAAAAAGGTTTACGAATTTTTATCGGTTTTAGAAGGAATTTTAGATAATGTTTCAAGGCTATGTGAAATTTTGACCAAAGAGGAAGAGAATGAAGTTGAGACTTGCCTAAAGATATCCGTTTTCTTTTTTGGGGTTTATTTGGCCGAATCCTGGTTCAAGTTAGTAATACATGAAGTACCAATTTGCGATTTAAAGGAAAGTAGAGAGGAAATAGTTGGGTATTTTATGAAGGAGGCTCAGCAGGCATTGGAAAGGTTTCTAAATCTAGATAATAAATATCAAGCTAATCCTGAGAACTGGTGGGGATTCGAATTTCTTGGATTCTTGGGTTCATTTTCTGCATCTCTAACTCATTCGATTGTGGTCATAACAACTGGGGCTATTTCGAACAGATTGTTTTCAAAAAAGAGTTCTTCGGCTTTGATTTGTCAAAGCAGTTACTTAATTCGTTTTTGCCGTGTTTCAGATATTCAGATTCACTTTGTTGTGAGCAGTATTTTGGGATCTGACTTGGAAGAATCTATTGGGATGACAACTTCCTTAGATACACTTAGGTTCATTTCGGATTCAACTGGAGGCTCAGTAATAGAGTGCGAACAGGGAATAGATGAGGCTGAAGGAAAAAATTTGGTTTTGGACTTGGTATTAAGGTCTACTGGGAGGGATCCTTGCTTTCGTGATAGTTTTGATTTGGAGAAGGAGCTCAAGGGATTGAAGGAAATAAAGAGTTACAAGGTAAGCAGAAAAGTTTCCATTTTGGACCTACTTGTGGGACGACTGAAAGAAGGGTTTGGGTTTGTACATGAACCCAAGATCCATCCTCCATTGGTTCTGGTTTCCAGGTTCCACAAATTGGTTGAAGTTATTTGTGTAATTTCAAATTCCCTGGAGCCTGCAGGACAGTGTGGCGACTTTTTTTGGTTGGTCAGATTTTTTTTGAAGGACCCAGAAGAATTAATAACTTCTAGGGGTTATTTAGAACAACCAGATGACTTGTTGGAGTTTGGAAGTGAGACAAACAAAAAGGAATCCATCAATAAACGCCATTCTTTGGCCAAAAAACTATCTAGATTCATTTTGGATCTTAACCTTCTTGATTGTTGGTTGGAAAGTTTAGTAGTTAATACTTTGGGTAATGGCGGAGTCTGCCCAGCTTTTCCAAGGGAGTTGGAGAATTTGCTACTACCATCTACGATAAACCACGGGCTAGACTTGGTTTTGGAGAGTAACAAGAATTTGTTGGAGGACACCTTCGATGGGTTCAGGTCATCCTGGGATCAATTGCAGACGAAAATAACCGAACTTGGGTTCAAAAAACTCGAAGCTGAAAGTAAATTGGAAGGTGAAGAGGCCTTACAGATTTACTTCAGCCATTCCACCGACGATAAGAATCTTGATTTAGGGGTTTGGCAAGTTTTGAGATCATGGGGAGCCGGAGATTTTCGAGGTTCCTTGAGTAATTTTGGAAAGGGCTATCAACAAAGCAACATTTCAATATGTTGGCTCAAGTTACAAAGGATCAGTATTAAATGTTCAACCTCCACTTTGGGGGTAAGGAAGGAACAAGAAAACTATTCTTCAATAGTTAGGACTGAGCTCCTGTTTTACGGGTTCAGCCCAAAGTACTGTCAGGAGTACTTAGATAGCTTTAGAGAGCGGTTGGGAGAAATCGGAATTAGTTCTGGAATTGATTTGGGTCTCTTGAAAACTTCAATGGGATTAAATAGTAACTTTGAATGCGGTTTAGATGGTAAAGGAAATCTGGGAAAATCTTGGAATTATGTTCTTTTGGGGAATGATAACAGAAGTAGTTCTTATGCGGAGCGTGGAACACTCAATGAGAGGGTTATTATGACGATTGCAAACTCCAGAGCTCTTGATGGATGGAATCTTTTGAGTAGAAAGAATAATGGAAGAGGTTTAAGTTCAAGTTGGTTCAAACTAGTAGATTCCTGGACCGGCAATTGTTCAAAGCTTAGGTTGGCATTCATTTATGAAGTTTCTTTTCAATACGGAGATAATCTACATGAGAGTAGGCTGACTTGTAGGTTAAGTTTGATGAGCTCCATGGGGAACTTGGGCTTGGAGACGGAAACTGGAGAAAAGAAGGGTTTCTCTTTTACAGAGTTTTCGGACTTCATTCAGTGTCAGGACAATCAAATTATTCAGGTCACGTCTTTAATTGAGTACTTATACACTTCAAGTCAATTAAGGAAAGAGGTTGAATACTCCAAAGGCTTTGGAGGGGAAATGAATAAGGATAAAAGGAGTTCCTTGGCCCAAAAGAAGTTGGAAAAGAGCTTAAACAGTAGGAGAAATGGCAAATCAGAGGCAACTGCCCTTCGCCTTTCCGAATTCTCGGATGGCTACAGGAAAAAGAAAGAGCTCTGCAAGTACGAAAGGATCATTCAACATGGATCTTTTTATGGGAGTAAGGACAAAGTTTCACTTACTATTCGAGAGATCTCAATTTTATTTTTCACCTTCAACAATAATGAGAGAGAGCAAAATTCAAATGAGAACTTACCAGAACTTCCTGTTCTTGGAAGAGAGGAAGTTGACCGAGATTTTATTAAGCAGTTTAAGCCTCTCTGTATAATCGAGATTCCTCTAGTAAAGACAGAGATTCCGGGCCTATCTACTTTTGGTCAGATTACACGAAACAGGGATTCAGAGGACGATCAGAAAAAGAAGTACTTCGAGAGCGCTTCTGAAAGTTCCTTTGAGAAATTTCTGTTTAAGCTTTCTAAAATTGCGGACCGATCTGTGAGAGTAGACGAGAATGAATGGTACATGATTCTTTTCATTGACAAAAATGACCTGGCAGAGATTTCTGAACTTTCATGGAGACAGGAAACGGCGAATTTATCTTCAAATCAGAATTCTCTGAACGAGAAAAACCCTAATACGTTTTCAGAAAACAAGAACGGCAAAAAATTATATAAGAATTTTCAAGCCTGCAACTACATGATCATTACAAGAGTAATACTCCTCAGATCTGTCTCTAAGGCTCCGATATACTCTCTTTTGGAAGTTTACCTTTGTTCCTTCTACAATTTGTCCTTTGGAATAACAAGTAAAAGGAGAATGAGGGGCACGGAAGGGATGGAGGAAAGGAGGGATTTAACGAAGGTCGAACAGTATGTTGAACTATATATTTTGAGACTGAAAGACATTTGGTATTCAATTAAGTTTAGGATGATCTCCAAGTATTATCTTCTGGGGGTCCCGATTTATTCCAGAGATATTGCAAGGATTCAGAGAGAGTTCTACGAAGAAACTGAACAAGTATTATGCTTGGAAGAAGAAGGTTCAGGGTTTGAATTTGGAGAGAAGCTTGGAACGCTGGGCTCGGATCCTCTCGATAGCTTGGATTTAAGTGTGAAGTTAAATGAAATGGGGAATTGTGGGTTTCAACAGGAAGAAGGCTTACAGAGACTACTCTCGGAATTTGTTCCTGAAAGAGGGAATCAATCTACTCCGGGGAACCCCTCTGATTCCAGGGCTTTGAATACTGAACAGATAAGAAGAGAGGTCTGTGGATTTTTAAAGTGCAGTATTTACAGACTTTATTTACGATTACCTCGGATCCAAAGAATTGTACTTCAGAAGTTCGGACAAGATTTGGGAGATCCGGAGAATGATATTTTGGATTATCTGGAAAGAGTAGCAGGATTTATGAAGGAGGAGCTTGAACAACGTATGAAGAGCGTTCTGAAGATGAAGCTAGTAAGTTTTGAGTGCCCGAATCTGAGCAATTTTTTAGTGTTTTGTGGAGCTCTAGAGCTCGGAAAAGTCAAAAGTGAAAATATAATAGTGGCCATTTCACTTTTGAGAAGCGGCCAAAACCTGGAGGTTCCTGGCTCCGGGGTGGAGAATTTCTGGAATAGATTTGGTCGGCTTCCAGACTCTAAATTTTCCTGGTTTAATAACTTGATTTGGAGGAGCATGGAAGATGAGGAGAACTTGGAGCTGAAGGTTACTTTTTTTATGCCAGTTTACAACAAGTACATTAGAGTGAACAGGTCAGACATGGAGCAGAGAGATCAGATGAAGCTTGAGAAGGAAGAGTTCATCAAAGCTTTAAGGAAAGTTTTGTTTTCTTGGACCATTGACATGACTATGGAGCTATCCTTTCGACATGGAGATGAGACCAGTGAGAAAAGTGGAGATGGTTCCCGAGATATGGGGATACTTTCTTGCTTTGGAAGAGAACTGCTTTTCGAGTGTTTTCAGAACACCAGAGAAAGCGTTTGGAGTTCTGGAGACTTTAAAGAAGGGCTCTTGGAAACAGAAGGTAAAAGAGCCAAGACAACTCTCTCTGGATCTATGATCTTTAGAAGCGATATTCAACTTCCTCTAATCGAGTCCTCTTCCAAGTTCGGAAATGAGGTGGCTGTGGTGAACTTACTTTCCTCCCAGGCGGACTGCATCCCGATCCAGAGGAAACCCTTTCTTCTCCAGATTTGGAACAGTTCCCAGTTTCCAGTTGGCACCTCAAACATAGTTGGTTCCAAGGTTAGAAGCAAGCAGAGGGGAGGGTTTCTGAGCAAACTCTTGGAGCACACAAGGGTGCTTACGGAACTTTGTGGTCCTTTGGAACTGGAAAGGGGAAAGAAGCCTGTTCTAAGATGTTCACTAAAGATTTACTTACCTTCTTCCCTTTGTAAAGGGATGGAAGAGGATAGGAAAGGCCTATTTAAGTGCAGACTTTGTCCCTTTTACATTGTGGAGGGGTTTCTACAAGAATCAATGGATTTTCTTTTTTCAATGCTCCAGAATAGACTAATAAGCATCTGGAAAGAAGCTACCTGCGATTTTCTATTACAGAATGTGATTTTTTCCAGTGTGGTTAGCTCCCTGATGATTCCAGTATTTGTCTCTGGGGAGGATTCGATTATCTCATTGAGAAAGGGCAGGGAGGCCCAGGGAGTTTCCATATCTGCATCCGAGGAACAGGAGGAAATCTTCGGTCAGATGCCCATAACTTCGGAGTGGATGTATGAAGTACCTTATTCAGTGACCCCCGCCAAGTTCAGGAGGATGAAGAGAAAAAAAAATCATAGTAATTTGTTAAAGAGGCAGCTTTATTCGGAGAATAATGAGAAGCCAGGCGATGTTATTTTGTGGGATGGAAGGGTATTGGAGGTTCCAAATTACATATTTTGGTTGAAGAAGTTAGATGAGGTCTTCGTAGAGATTCCTGCAGAAATTCACGGGCTCCCACTAATTGACATTTTGTTTGGAGGTGGGGAGTGGGATTTTTCGATGCTCGGGAGACATGGTTTTGATGTTTCAGGCACTGGGAGGTTTGTTGCTTCTGGCCTTGAGCTTTTTAATACCGCCTCCCAAATACCAGATGCGACTTCCTCCAGAGAAATAGGGCTTATTTCCTTGAGTCGGCCAAGGTGCTGGCTCTTGTATTCGGAAGATGCTACCACATCGCCCAACACTTTAGGAACGGGGTCTTTATTCCTGATAAAGCCAGATTACCTATTCATTGACTTCAAAAGCAAGGACTTGAAGGCGAAGAAGAAGAAAAGGGATTTGCATTCTCGCTTTGAGGCAGGGCTAAACTCTGGTTTTGAGATATTCTCATTTGATTCCATTCAAACTCTGGAGTCTAAATCAAGGCTTAAAATTGGAATTTCTCTCTCTTTTTTTGGAAAAAGAAGACCTTCAAAGAACACAAAGATCCATTTTTATAAACGGCTCCAACTTGCTATTCAAAGATTGCTGTTAGGTTGGAACAGCAATGCTAAAGGAATAGTAACTGAAACTGAAATTAGGAATCCTGGAGATGAAATATTTTGGGCATCTAATACCGAAATCAACCAAATTTCCGGACAAATATCGGGAATTCCTCACCATTTAACTTTTATATTAAAGCTTAGCGCATATTACCATGGCTTTGTCGGAGCTTCGATTTGGAATATGGCTCGTAACAATAATATCCTTCTGCGGTGTCAGGACCTTTTCACTATTCTCAGAAAGTACTTGTTCAACTATGGTATTAAATCCGAGAATATGGATCAGGGAATTCGGATTCTTCTGGATAAATTTGATACAAATTCGGCAATGGATGGGTCCAGATACCAAATAGACATTTCCATGTTTTCCGGGATTAATGGGAGGATTCTAGACTTTTCAGACCCGTGGGCAGCCGGAAATAAGCTTGGACAGAAGGCCAACTTTAACCTTGAAGGGTATCTAAATGATTGCTTGATCCAGGTTTCTGAGAATGACACCTTCCAGCTTCCAAACTCTTACTGGGATTTTAAAAAGACCCTGGAGCTCACTTTCCTTCAAATTGATAGCCAACAGCAAGGCAAATCCAGCAGTACCACGTCTGGGGATGACTGTTATTGGAATCTTATCAGAGATGGGGAAGGTAAACTAACTCAAATTCAAAGCAATCTCCTCATGAACTTAATTCCTGGGAGCCAAGATCATAAAAGTTCGAGGCAGGGAATTACGCCAAATCTGTCCACTCAAGGACCCTCCAGTTCCTCCATAAACCAGAGTCCCGAGTTTGCAGTCTACCTTATCCCTTGCATTTATCTGGGAGTGGACGTGCTTTACAAAGGAGAGTCTGGAAATTTTGAGCAGAAAACTGCCACATTTGGAAGTCGTGTTGTGAAAGACTTGGTTTCTTTTGTGACTTCCCTTTTGAGTCTGGTTTTTCTGGAGCTCCTTATCAAGCTGAAAATCACAATTAAAGATAATTGGGTCTTGAAAGAAAGTTTGCGTTTCATCGGAGAGGACGAGGGGGTCGAGACGGAAACTCTGCTATCCACCTCGGAACGCTCTTTCTTTGCGGCCAGTAATAGCTACTACCATCAGATGCATGGAGTGACTATCAAAGACATCCACAAATACAGAAATGACCTGGAGAGCTTCTTCCAGGTGATAATATCTAACAAAGAAGTTGTGGAAAGGTTTGTTTCTGCAAAATCTCTCAGAGTCAAGACACTAATGAAGTATTATCCGGTCCCCAGTGTTTTGTTGGAAGATTTTACAGGTCCTCAGGAAGAAGCACAGATGTATTTTCCATCTTGGAGTATGAAGGAGTTGGTTCAAAGGTTCAGAGAGGAACTCAATTTGATAAAAGGCGAGTATTCCAGAGAAAAAGGAGAGAAAAATGATGTAAAGTCTGTAGTATCTGGATATACTTGTGTATTGCATGATACAAGAGAAATCGAATTTGACGAAAAAGTATTGAGAAAGGATGACGGAGTTTCCTACAAGGGGAATTCTTTAATCAAGGTAAAGTTCCCAACTGAGAAGAGCTACTTGATGAAGGAGCTGGATTCGAATGAGCACGGCTGGCACGTTCTAAAGTACAAATCCAAAGTAAATTACTTAACCTCTCTTGGGCGCAGAACAAACGCGGAAATCTTGAGTTGGTTAGACTCTTTGTACGGGGTAGATCAAGGCGAAGAAAATAATCAGAACTTCGTGGGAAGCGGAGACTCCCAGGCTCAAACAAGTAGTTTTGTTCTGGGAAAAGAAAAGTCACGAGAGAAACTCCTTGACATTTATGCCTCTTCTTTTGCACTTTCTGGAAGTAAACAAAGACCATGTATAAGTCTGCACATCCACTCTAGTAATAGTAATGTTGTTAATTTCATGGTATTTTTTGAAGTAACTCCGAGCGGAATTCTATTTGTAGGATGGAATGTTCCTCAAAGTATTATTGAGAGACTTGAGAATTTAGTGAAGGGGTTTATTTACAACGTCAGTTTGCAGATGATTTGGTCATTCCAGCTTTCCATATGGTCCAAATTTAACATGGTTTATAGCAAGTGTATATTTATTCTGGACTGTTCAGATTTCCATAAAACTGAAAAACCACTTGAAGATGCATATATAAGCAAGAATTTAAACTTAGAAAAAGACCAAAGTTTTTTTCCGAGAGTTTGTGGGATTCCATTGAACCTCTTATTAAGTATTTGGAGAGAAGATAATGACAGTGATGAGAACTTTTTACTTGAAACGCCAAAAGGAATCTTTAGCAGGGAATTGGAGGTGATCTGTAGAATTAATAGGGTAAGGATAGAAGATATTGTGATTCCAAACTTATCAAAAGGTTTTATTTTGGACTTAAACCCGGATTTACCTGGATGTTCGAGCCTAGAAGAAGCTCTCTCCAAGCTTATCCTTCCATCCTCATTGCGTAAGATAAGGTCTTTGAATGCAGAGGAGATAGTGGCTAGATGGGGTAGCCACCTTTTCATTTTCAAGCTTTGGTCTTTTGTCAATCAGTTTCTGTTAGAGAATTTTTCTGTTAAGAGCTTGGGTGAAGATTCGCCCAAATCGTTTTTCAAGGCCATACAGAGACTTGGAAGGAACAATGTGGCTTTCCAATATCAGGAAACCATTCATTTGCTGAAGAAAAGGCTCGAGAAATACTCCTGCCTTGGACATAATGGCTGCAAAAATTCCAAAGACTCAGGAGCAAATAGGAATCAATCAAGCCCACTCAGTGATAGCGCTATTCAGACTCACTACAATTTGCTCACTTACTTACAGAATTCCTGCACTATAATTGATATTTTGATTTCAATATCAGCAAAAAATGAGGATAACCACTTTGCCTTGCTGCACCCTGAGAATAGATTTTTAATTCCTCCGGAAGCCTTTGAGGCAAAGGTAAAGCCAGCAGAAACAAGCATCTGTGGAATTTGTATCTCGAATCCAAAAGATGTTTCTCTCCGGATCCTGCTTGCATCTCTCTTTCGATGTTCAATAGATATATTGGTACGCTCTGGATGGAACGAAAAGAGTGATTCAAGCTTTGGAGATAATTTCATTGGAGAAATAACTCAAGGAGATTTTTCCAAAAGGCTCAATATTAGGGAGTTTAAGGTTGGGGAAAACCAGAGCCATCAGGGAGAGTTGTTTTTGTTTTGCGAGGAGGTGGAGGGGATTCCGTTCAGTTTCTTTTCGGAACTTAGCAGGGTCTATATAACGAAAGAACTACTTTTGGGGCTGAATGAACATTTCAAAAGAAGTGGACTCATCAAAATCCACAACTCCTTTCAGAGTAGAAGTGATACAGCTGGAAACAATCGGGAAATAAAGGGTGACCACTGCATTTCAATAATTAAAAGTGTGGTAAACGGATTAGGCTTTGGCGATAAGGTTACTTGGACCCATGATTTGGGATTCTTGGAGGAATCAGATGCTAGATACGAAGAAGAGATGGCAATTTATCTCAAGACTTTCCAAATTAGCCATCATAACCTCTCATTACCTATTTGTCTTT